>JAOQML010000006.1:13660401-13674934 GCA_027568935.1 Erythroxylum urbanii | reverse complement strand
TTCATGTGCACATATCATTGTTCACAAATGCATGAGCATAAGATGTGTTTTCCTAATTTCACTGATTGACCTCACTTGGACCCGTTTGTATAATTCAACCCGTTATCTGGAGACGGGATGTTACAGGTTCTTTCTAAATATGTTATGTCTAAATCGAACGTTTCAGTTGCATGACTCGAACCCCTTGTGACTCTGGTGTTCATACAACAATACGAATCCTAAGTGAAATGAATGAAAGAAAATAACAAACCTAATGCCTTAAATTATAAAACTAACTTGCCTTCCCCGACGACTGCGCCAAAAAATTGTTCGCTCAAGGTTACACGCTCTAAGTTTCAATATTTTTAACCTTGGTAATTACCGCAAGCACACGGGTCATTCGCATAGTACCTAAGGTGTCGATCCCACGAGGAAGATAACTAATCCTAAAATCTAACGGCAACTAAGTTGCAAAACCTAATTAAACAACTATTGCAGTAATTAAAACTAAGTAAGAATCAAATATGAGGATTTAAATCACCAAAAGAATAAACAGAGGCAACTCACACAAATAGCCCAAATTTCAACCTAGAAGTAACTAATTGAGAGAAAAGGGAAATTTATTCGAAATTAAAGAAAATATATCCAATTATGAATTTTCTGATTTAATAGGCCTAGATGATTCTAGGGTGAATTACTCTCTCTCGAGTTATAATTCTTAACCCTAATTGATATTCCCTAATTCAAATTATTGAAATTGTGATCTCTCGATCTGCAATTTGTCCAAAACCTAAATTTGTTCTAACGCTATCTATTAACCTACTGGGAATCTGTGCTCGATCTCTCGTTACAAAACTCGACCAGTTTGATTCAATTCTCTACCTAACGATTTACCTAACTCTCGTTAACCTAAATCGATGATTTTTACCAACTCACCCTCTCAATTTATTGCCCAGTTATGAAGAATCGAATTAAATCACAATAAATTGGAATAAAACATAATCAAAACAATCTTATTAATCTTAAGAATAAATTAACCAGAAGGTGAGTTTAGACAAACATCAACACTCTACGAAAAATATTTCTAATCCATCTCCAAAATTCCATACATTAATGAAATCGAAATAAAAATTAGAATATACTTTTGGAATGGATCTCGGAGACGCGACTATGGGAAACCACCTGTTCTGAGAAGTACGTCGCGTCAAACGTGTCTTTGTGCCTCTCTTCCTTCGTCTCCTTCCTTGATCGATTGATCTCTAACTAGGTTTTCACTCAGATTTTCGGCAGAGTCTCTCTCTTTTGCAGCTCTTGACTTTTCTCTCTTCTATCACATCATATTCTATTTATATCTTCGAGGCTCTAGGTCAAATTTGGGGTTGAAACGGTCCAAAAATTCGTCTGAAACTTGAGTTTTTCTGTCAGCCTGACGTAGTGCGCTATCATAGCACCTGGCACTTTTTCCTTTCTGTCACGATCTTGGCCTAAAATGCACGATCGTGGCCTGACTTAACGCTATCTATCACGATCGTGGCTCTTGGTGCACGATCGTGGCCTGGCTGCTTCTGGTTCTTCCTCTTCTGTCACGATCGTGGCCTGTGTACACAATCGTGGCCTGTGCTTTTTGGACCGAAAACTCTTTAACTCTTCCCGTTCTTCCCTATTTACCCTGCAACACTAGCAAACGCATCAAGGTACCTCAAAAATATACAATTTAAGTTCAAAGATTCAAACTAACCCATAAAAACATTTAAACACAAAAACTAATCTAATTAAACTCTAAATGCATACTAAACACTTGATTTGACATTAAAATACTTATCAAATCTAATCATAAAACACAATACAAATTGTAACTATCAAATTTCACTACCAATTTTGGTGTAAGAAATAAGAAAATGTGTAACAATGAAAAAGAGCATAAGGCAGATTGCCTGCTAAAGTTTATACATATATATGTACTGATCCTGAATCATTAGACAAATAAGGTTTGATCGCTTTTGTGATAGATCCAAACTATGTATATATATACTTATAAACAAGAATGTAGGAAGATTTAATTATTCGTTGTTTTTTTTATGATGCATTGCTCTTGATTTCTCATAGAGTTTTGCTTCAGTCATGGTTGGTTTAATGTATTTACTGGTTTTTGTTTAGCCCTCAGTGGCTATTGAAGTAAGTTGTTGAATGATTATGGTGTAGTTTTTGTATAACATTTTGATGAAAAGTTTTTCTTGCTCTTTTTCATCTATATGCTTTTGCTTAAACAGGTGATAGTTCCTTTGTGTTTGTGTGTGTGTGATCTTGATGACATCTCTTTTAAGGTAGTTACTATTTATGTAAGGATGGTATGAGTGATCAAGCACTACAGAAGTCCATGGATTAAGCCTTTGGAGTTGGAGCTAATTGCACACTAATCTATCTGAGAAAGTTGGAAGATATAGGCATGGTTTTGAATGTAGAACTTTAGAAGTTAGAACCATTTGGAGAAACCAGTATTTTTGGATATTGTTTTAGTTTATAGAATAATGTTAGTGTCTGTAACCTATTTATTTGCTTATTTGATCTTACTCTATAATTTACTCTTAAAAAATGATATTGACTTTATTGTTCTTATACATGATTGTTGTCTTTTTTCGATTAGCTACTCTTCAACACTGTTATCCTTGCCAACTGCTTTTTTTTCACTATTCTTTTTCCTTTGAATGCTAATCATATCATTGTTTATAAGAGCATATATTAAAGTTTATAATGTCCATTTAGATATATTTATTATATATGAAATTCAATACATTTCTCCTTTTGCAAATATATTTCATATTCAAGAATGTTAGCACTTTCGGTCTCCTATTTTTCATTCTTACTCTAATATAACAATGGCCAATTGACAAAGATAGAACATAACTCTTAATTGTAATTACCAGAGGATAAGTAATTATGAATGATACAAATGTAATTATAATTAATAGATGGAATTTTATAATAATTGCAGTTACTTTTACAATGTAAAACCTTGTAACAATTGCAGTTTCCTTAACAATATGAAAAGCTTACAACTGAATATTAAAGTGGTAGGTGATTGAATAAAAGATAAAAAGAGTCATGATAAACATAATAGTTACATTTGCTCTTCTAATTATTACAATGTCTCCATTTTTTTTTGTACTTATATCCAATGACCAAGCTATGAAATCATATGGGACCCATAAAATAAAGATATAAACACAAATATTAGGACTTATGACAAATTTCCATTATGCACATAAATTTTTACACATTTACTTCTTGCGAACAACAATATATCTTCCGAATAAGACTCTTACCGCAACGCACATAATTTGTTTGACATGTTTTACGACAAAAATAAACTTTCATCTCTTTCACAAATACCAAGCACCTACAAAAGACCTTTAGTTTGAATATTGATTAACATTAATTTATGCAATTGGCATTGCTACAAACAATAATTGAATTACTTGCCTTTATATTAACGCATTCTTAAAAATGCTGACCAATGTTAGGCTTAACATTTGAAATCCGTAACTTCATCGAGGCTTTACAATTAGGGCAGTTAATATTCTAACATATGTATTATATATAGAAATATCATTATTATTTATATTTGAATCCAATTAAATTATCACATATAATAAATAATATATATTAAAATTATTTTATCACTGGACATAATGCTTTCTCTTCACAAAATTGAGAATATATCCTTCTAGCTTTTGCTGCACTATCAAAAGAATAATAAATAGCACCCTTAAATCCATTAATAACACCTTGACACTCTTCCCATGTGAAATATATACCAGGTGCATACCCAATGAAAGATACATATACTTTATTTCTGCCCATAAATGGTTAACATGTTACAATATCATCATATAAATATTTAATTACTACCTTAAATGTAACACTACTATGATTTCTTTTCATAAATTCACCCAACAAAGAATTAAATTTCCAAAATATTAGCATAATATCCCCAATATTAAGATTTGAGCTAAACTACCGTCGCATTTACAAAATGAAAGAGAGGAAGATTATTCCCTACAAATTAGGATGGAGTATCACATAATTGAATATTTAGGCTATGGACTATGTAATGTCATATTTTTTAGTAATTACCAAGATTTATATAATTTGTATACAACACGAAACAAAGTATGAATAGAGCGTCATGCATTTAGTTACTATGATTTTTTTTATTCGACTTGCATTTCATATTGAGAACCAAGCGTATGAGTATTCAAGGTTTTTAATGTTTAATTTGCTATGTACACATACAAGTCAATCCTCCTTTTTAATAACAAACAAATCGTACCCTAGCACAATCCAATTTGAAACCCTAGTATCCTAGCACAATACAAGTCAATTGTTTGGAAGCACAAATCCATTTTGAAACCCTATTATAACAAATTGGATTTGTAATTTCAAAACCCTAGCATAATACAAGTCAACTTTTTGGAAACACAAATCCAATTTGAAACCGTAGTATAACAACACACCATTTCATACAAAAACTGAATCGGGGTGGAAAGAACAAGAGATAGAGAGAGAGGATCAATTGTACCCTAGTCAGCGTCACAGGAAGTTCGAAGATGAAATCTTTAGTTTTTACCAGACAACGAAATCACTCTCTTATGAAGTACTCGTGCACGAAATCACAAATAACACTTGTTGGTCTAATGGAGCAAATAACTTTGTAATAGAAGAAGCATCAATGTACAAATTCACTCTCTTATAAACGTGGGGGGATTTGAGGGATTTTAGGTTACAGATTGGGGATTTCAGAGTAAGAGTTGTAAGCATTGATCGACAGAGAAAAGACGAGGAAGAGAGGGAGAAGGGAGGGACATTTGATTTTAGTTGAAACGATGTCGTTTTACGATCAAAGCTAAACGACGTCGTTTCTCTAATCAGACAATCTTCTCCTGAACCAGCTGAGGTGTCTGATTAGTTAGGGGCATCGACACGTAGCTATGCCACGTCAGCACAGATAACGATGAGACTAACGTCAGGCTAAAATTGAAAGTTTAGATATTTTATCGCTACTTTATAAAATTCAGGCTATAATTAAAAATTGAAGAAAATTTGAGCCTTTTTTTAGTAATTAACCTTATTATAATTGTCCCTAGGATCTAGTCGGTGGAGCACTCATTTTGGAGTCTCTGCAACATTTGTAACCAATACAATGCATACTAGTTGGTACAATACCATATGCAAAATGTTGGGTAAGATTTAGAAAATTTGAGTTACTTTTTCAAGTGGACAAATGTAACCACACTTTTTTATGGCGGAATATTCTTGATAAAGTTTTCAAGAAGAAAGAGAAAAGAACAATTAGCGTTTTTGCTTGATCTCACTTTTAAATAACGTATTGCAAATTTAGAAACTAAACACTGCTATCGTTTTATTTTCTCATATCATCATTTTATATTGTATATATTGGACTAGCAGTTTGGTCGGGTATATGATTAAGCGCTAAATACTGTAAGGTACAAATCAGTACGTGAGACGAGTCCAAAACTAACACTTTTAACTTATAATTAACTTATCATGTGTATACGGGTAGTCGGTACTCTGTGTCACTACCATTTAACGGTATTCTACTGTCTTAACCATTCTCATGCTTTATGCCCATCACTTTCAAGCTCCCACCTTTAGCTTTCTCTTTCCATTTCTTTTGTCTGATATTCCCTACATAAAGTGAATCGCAATACACTTTTTATTGCCATCTCCACCATCACAAATCTATTAGGGTTCTTGCTGTTTCTCTTTGTCTTATTTGTCTCTGGAATCCTGTATTGTTCATTGCATTAAAAACCTATGTTGGCCATTTAGAGGTATTTACTTTTCTGCTTCTTCCATGCCTGATTTGTGGGAAAACTTGTGGCTTTGGTTCTTATTTATTATGTATATACTTGTTATGTGTTATTTTGGTGAATTTTCTTTTTTAATTGTTGATGATGCTTAACTTTTGCCTGGGTCGAGGTTCGTTCTTCGATTTCTGCGGTTTTCTTAGGGTTAACACGGCGACAATTGATTCATAAAGAGAATTTTATGTTTTTGAAAGGGCCACACTGATGATCAGTTTTCACTTTTCGATATATTCATGGACAATGGAAGATTTGGGTTTTATTTTTTAAGAGAAGATTTGGTTTTCTTTTTTAGTTTTGTATGAAGTATTTTCATCCCTGGTTTGCTTGTTCGTAATGGGAAGAAATGATTTTGGAACCTTGTAATGATATATTAAAATGTCACGAATGTTTTGTCCAATTGGCGAATGGTATAATATACTTGTATGTCGAGTGTTTTAACATAATCTTGCTTTTCTGAATGCCGCTCTCTTTATTTTATGAAATACCTTCCTTTTTCTTGTATTGAATGATAGTGTATCTGTTCTTTTTCTTTTTCTTACTACATTTGAATGATTTTTTACATGTTGCTTGCTTTTATTTAATTCATCTATTGGGAAGAGTCTGTAACCTTTGGAGCACCAGTAGCTTTTTAAATAGCCTGCAACTTTTGTTTCACTGAGTTGGTATGAAGAATATGTTATGTGATTGGACATAAAATATGTTCAACATATGTGGAGTCGTTGTTGAGGAAACTTTTTATGTATAAGAGCCAATAGAACCATGTGCGCTCTGAGTGCTTTCGAGGACTTGAGTAAAGCATGGATGTTTGCTCGAGTTTTCAATTGGTCAGTTGCTGAAAACCTCATGCAATTCATCCACTTCCATTTAAATTTCATAAAGTTTATTTTAGGTTCTATGCCTTCCCATGTCTTACAATGATGTACTTCATCCTTCTTTGTTGCATTTAGAAAATATCTGTCTTCCGGGATCAAGTGTTTGCTGGTCATATTACATTTGATGCTTGGTTTGACAAATTACTGTTAGTTATGTCCCTGTTCTATTTGTCTCCTTTTGATGTTATGGTGTGTCAGATATACAAAATTGTTATGCTCTTGATAACCTGTTTGCAGTGAATTGCTAATTTGATGAAGTTGGGTAAATGCAGTGGAAAATGGCAAGCTTCAGGTGATTACAAACTGCAGGACAGTTTATGGTTGCCAACTGATCTGGTTCTTTTAAAGTTTTGAGCAAGTTATTTTGGATGTGGCATTATGCAGAATGGATGTTTCATGTGCTTCTGATACAAGTTCAAGCCATTGGTGCCTGTCCTTAAGTGTTTTAGGGCCTCTTCTTCCATGTTGATAATTGGTGGAAGTATTTAAGACTTCTGGTAACACTAGAGCCCACAATTTGTACCTATTTAAAACTTCTGGTAACATTGGAGCCTAAAGTTTGTACCTATCACATCAGATGTGGAGCTTATTCCTTCTGTAGCTATATCTCACGATACAGGAGTACAAACCTTATTGTTGCCCAATAAAACATAGCGAACACGGGTGCACTTTGTTGTGTGGCCACCAGGCCACATGGAGCAAAATCACCTGCTGTTGGTGGGAACTCTACCAGTAATTGTGAGCCACATTGGCAAACAAATTCTAGCTTCTCTCCTCCTCCCTTGAGAATGTGGGATCGTAGGTTACAGTCAGATGGTTT
Organism: Erythroxylum urbanii; assembly: GCA_027568935.1. Lineage (NCBI taxonomy): Eukaryota > Viridiplantae > Streptophyta > Magnoliopsida > Malpighiales > Erythroxylaceae > Erythroxylum > Erythroxylum urbanii. The sequence continues at coordinate 13,667,375 of JAOQML010000006.1, read as the reverse complement.
ACCATGTGGATCTAATGGATTTGCTTCATTTACCTCTAATAGTAGAGGAAGCGGAAGTTGCTTAGGCAGTAGGCGGTTTACCAACCATCACCATTCTGTGTCTGATGTTACACTTTCTTATTCTGATAGCCCAACTGCTAATATACAGGAACAATGCCGGACTTCACCTGTGCCAATGTTTGATCCAGGTGAACCATCTGTTTCTAGAGTGAGAGGTAACTTTTAGTTTCATTGTTTTGTAATTATTGAATGCTGAGCTTATATTAGTTTTGGAGTGTCTTTTTGGCTAATCTTAATCTCACTTAGATGTCTTGCTTGTAGTCTAATGCTTCTGTTAACTATTCTAAGTTTACATTATTATATCTTTCTATTCTCCTAGTTATTATAGTGAGCTGTTTGATCTATTTGTGATTCTGAATAGAATTTTGACTTTTGATTCTAATTTTATTGTCTTAACACATGTCTATAAACCTGAAGGTTTCTAGATCTCCAATTCTTTGGTAGTTATTCAAATTTGTGTAGAATCCTCGTCATATATTTTATTCAATGGCACATTACAATAGAATTAGACCCAGACCCAGTGTATTCATTTTCCCATTCTGTTGTTACTTCTTTTTTGTTATTTAACCTTTCCCGTTATGTTCACCAAACTATCTTAGATGACAACATCTTAGTTTGTTGGATACAGGAAGTTTTATCCGTTGGGCTAGTTACTGAATAATGACATCTAATTTTTGTTTAGTTAACCCTCTAATCCTTTGTGGTATCTTTGTCTTTGCTTTCTCTCATTGTCATCATTTTCTTAAGTACTGTTTTGGCACTATTAGACATCCTTGGTAGATAACCAATATGTGGGGCTATCATCCAAAGTGCCAACTACTGTATTTGAGCTTGCTTCATCCTTCCTTATTCAGAAAATTTTGCTAGTTCAGCTAACAAGGTGAGCGTAGAAAGAAAGCTAGGCCATCCAATAGGTTAGAACATGCCATACATTGTTCTGCTAGTATTGATATTCTGAAATATTATTGAGAATGAAAAAGGTTGATAAGATACTGGAGCAAACTTATTGAGATAATAATTAGCGAGCATCTGGCCATATGCTGCGTGTAACGTTAGGTGCTACAATCGCTATATGGAAAATTTATTTTCATGTTGTGTGCCACTAGGTATAGTTTAGAATTACTCTGTGTTGCACACACTTGAGCACTGCATTCTGAAATATTCTTGTTTATTTCAATGAGTGTACCATCTCTGCTTATCATTAGTTGAATATTTACGGGTTTTCATTGTGTTAAATATTTATTCATGTTTCTACTGTGACGAATATTTCAATGAATATACCATCTCTTCTTATCATTGATTCACAAGGCAATTCTATTCATCAGGATCACCATGTCAAGGTGGTTGGTTTCATTCCTCTGCTGAGGTGATTTATATCCCAAATATTGTTTGGTTAATAGAGTGTACCATGTTTTTGTTTGTTAATTTTTGGTGTTTCTCTCTGTCAGAGCGAATTTACTGTTAGACCATCTCTTGGATCTCCTAGTTTTAAGTCTCCATCCTTACTTTCTGAGTTTGGTCACATGGAATCAGTTAGCAAGCGGCCCTTCATCTTCTCCAGTCACAACTTGGCTGCCCGGCACTCTTTCATGTCAAAATCCGTTTACCCTTTAGTATTCCAGAATCCTGTTTCAGAATGTGAAACCTTTGGTGATACCAGCAGTATTGATAGATTGACCCCTGTTGGTGATAGGACATCACCTTCTTGTTGGCCTGGCAATAGTTCTAGCAGTGATTTCAAGGTCCATAGCACCCTCACTGAACTACAAAAGTTGGAGACTTCACCAGAACCTGGTGCAAGCTCTAGAAAAGATGGTTTTAGGTGGAGCAGTGCCAGCAGCAGTTATGACATGGGCCTCGATGGAGAAAGGTTCGACTTAGCAGGGGAAGTGGGCACGGAGAACCGAAGATCACCCAGTGCTTCTGTGGCAGATCCAAAGTGTGGAGTTTGTAGAAAACTATTGTGGCAGAAATCACCCTGGAGCTCCCATCGTATCATGAGAGGCGGTGACATGCCTACTGCTGGGGTATTAGCATGCAGCCACGTGTTCCATGCTGAATGCTTGGAACAAGCAACTCCAAAGACTCAGATACATGACCCTCCTTGCCCTTCTTGCTTGAATAGTATTGGAGAAGAAGAATACCCCTCAGTTTCAGAGCCCTTGCAGATGGCCCTGAGATCCATTCGAAGAAACAGGCAGTTGGTTATATCTGATTCCCGTGGAACTGACAATGGCCATGAAGTCCCAACAAACGTGAAGGATGGGTCAAGAAGTAACTGGCATCTTATTATCTCACAGACAGGTAACAGTAGTTCATCATTAACAAATCGTCTGAAAAGGCATTTCACATTTAAGGGGAAGACTCGTAAAGATATTTTTCGTACAAAGTCGGTTCAGAGGATTATCTTCTAGTTGGGAAGCTGTTCAACAACGGATGTTTCTGTAGCAATCTCCTCTATGTAATTCAATTTGCAACATACTTTTGAAGATTTCATTATTGATGGACTTCAAAAGATGTTCGGGTTCATTTCTTTCGGGACAATGTTTAGAACCCACAAATGCTCCTTGTTAAATATAAGAGTTCCAGCCTCTTTTAACACAGGATTTGTCGTATTAGTGTTGATAGTAGTTAAAAATATACTCTCTACGTTGCCTTTGAGCGCTATTGGAAGATATGGTACTTAAAATCATTAGCTCTCCACTATTGAGAGGCTTGGGGGGGCTGGTCTAATGAGTTGCAAGCAGGATAGTCATAGCCCACAGTGGTAAATGTAGTAGTAGAGTTGATTTGATTGTTTCTGAGTCAGCTGTACGTAACAAATGGGAAAGAAAATTTGCAAATTGCTATATGAATACGGATAAGTTGAGAGAACGAGGATCAAGATTCCAGCGCTAGCTACTCGTGCCAGGATTAGCGCTTGACGATGGCAGGAGCCATTGCGCATTAGTAATGTTGGTCTGATGCGTAAGGGGAACAAAACACATAGTCATTGTATATGGATGTTTTGCTTTGTGGCCTTTCCTAATAAATAAATTATCCAGCTGTTGTCAGCCTGGACTCGGCAATCATATATTCTTCTTGTAAAGTAGCTTTCTATCTCCATGTAGTTTAAGAGTTGATGCTTTTCCAAATGTCCTCTGCATAATATATGAACAAATGAGGCATGTATGTCTTCTCTTTTGGTCTTAGTCTACAGCTAGGAAGAAGGGCCATGTGATCCTATGTACTTTTTGGGGTGTAGGACGTTCCAACTAATTCATATTCATCTATATTGCTCAACTTTCTTTGATATGTAATGATTGTTCCTTACGGACTGGTATCTTTTGTGGGGTTTCTTTAAACTCTCCTTGTGGATTCCTGGGTTGTGATTATTTTTAGAATTGTTTTAGCTAATGTCTTTACCTAATGCCACTTCCTTTGACACAAGACTGTTTCGTTATTCACAGGAAGAATTCATTGTAATCTGAATCTCGTTTGGGAAGGAAGCGATCCATTTATAGGTTAATGAAGTTGGTGACAAATGTTTTTAACGTACACGTCAAATTTTTAAAAGCTTGATGTTTGTTTGTTCACACTGTTGAAAAGAATCATTTTTGGCTTTTATGCGACGTACTATCTTTTCGGCATCTTAGTAGTGTACATCATGAATAAAATGGAATGAAGATTATGCTAAAGTTAAAGAGGCAAGCTGAACTATACAATGTTACCGTCAGGAATAAGTTGACAATTGCATGCCTGAGCGACTGTTGAACGTTCTCTTTTGGATTTATCTGAAGAAGACAGCCGAAGGATTCAATACGCCATATCTTGTTTAAGAAAAATGAATACATCTCAGGATGGTGATAGCACATTGCATAAATGTGTTAACTTGTCAAGAAAAGAACGTCAAAGAGATAACATTTTGTTTTATGGAATATCATCCTATGTTCATTTGTTCCTCCTGCATCATCAAGACCTACTACATTCCTCTTATCCGCACAACATCAGGGATTCAGATAACAGCGTCGGTTTATTCTTCTTATGTTCATTTTTTATCTTCAACTTTTATGTGTGGTCCAGTCATTTAATAACAGAAACAAATGTTCCATTTACACAAACGAGTAGTGATGCACGCTTAGGAGAATCCTCTATTCCGTGCAGTAATTTAGAAGTGTTTGACAGCAACTAAAGCACCATAAAAATACTTGCAAGTTACGCAATGACAAGAAAAGAGGTGGAATTTGATTTCCTTCCGGTTTTTGTTCTCGGCCTTGATTATCGTTTTCTAGTTCCTTCCAGTGACATTTTATAATTGCTGTACGTTCATCTTTCTCGATTAGTTGTCACTTTGGCTGATCACTTATATTTTTAGGTCTTCAACTAATTATGGAAATATTAAGCACTAGAGGCAGTTTAATTGGAAAGTTTTCCAGGCTGTTACATGACACAACACTGAATGATTTCAAGCAGTTGAGATAAAGTCACAATAGAGTCGAACATGAGTCATCCGCTAAAATATGGCTTCTCGAACTTTTCTTTTTTCTTTTTTAATCAAGCAATTTACTCCATTAGATGTTAGACACAGAACGAGGTCAATTATGGCTTTTCCATCCTTAGACATGTACATTGAGACACTACTAGACTACGTTAATGCATTCTTGATTTGCTTGCTGCTCGTGTTAGCCTAAAATAATCCCTCCAACATCTGTATATAAGTTTTCAATCCCAGCACTCTCCTCATCTTCTGCTACTCATTGACATCTCTTGTTCTAGTCGGTTTCTATAACCAGTTAGGATCTGTAAGTACATATCCAATCCTCATTTCTTTACTTGGAAGCATTTCCCCCTCTTACGAACCATATTTAATAGCCAACCTGTGAGCTGGACTTCTTTTGTTTTCCAGTGCAACAAAATGGGATTCCTTGGATTATATCTATTAGCTTTAGTAACCATGTCAAGGACAATTAATGGCTACGGAGATGGATGGTCTAATGCCCATGCTACCTTCTATGGAGGCGGTGATGCTTCTGGTACAATGGGTAAGTGCCCGAATCCAATAAAGATATGTTAGTAAACATGTCCATTCTTGTGTAGTTCTTGTTTCAACCAAATTTTGGTATCCTTTAGGAGGAGCTTGTGGGTATGGGAATCTTTACAGCCAAGGATATGGGACAAACACGGTTGCCTTAAGCACAGCTCTATTCAACAATGGACAAACATGTGGAGCATGTTTTGAGATCAAATGTGTAAATGATGACAGGTGGTGTCTCCCGGGATCAATCATTGTCACAGCAACAAACTTTTGCCCACCAAACAATGCCCTCCCAAGCGCTGCAGGAGGATGGTGCAATCCTCCTCTGCAACACTTTGATCTTTCTCAGCCAGGTTTTCAACACATAGCTCACTACAAAGCAGGAATAGTCCCTGTTCAGTACAGAAGGTAACACCAAGTCATTTGCTTATTAGATACAGAAACCTCACCATTTTAAACAATCTATGTTTTCCCTGCAGAGTTGCTTGTATGAAATCTGGAGGCATCAGGTTCACTATAAACGGTCATTCACATTTCAACATTGTTCTTGTGACAAACGTTGGCGGTGCTGGTGACGTTGTGTCCGTCTCTATCAAGGGGTCTAGAACTGGTTGGAAAGCAATGTCTCGCAACTGGGGACAAAATTGGCAAAGCAACTCCTACCTTAATGCTCAAGCTCTCTCCTTTAAGGTGACAACAAGCGACGGTCGCTATGTTGTCTCCAACGGCGTGGCTCCTTTCAACTGGGCTTTTGGCCAAACCTTTACAGGTCGACAGTTAAGTTAAACTTTTCATAGACATGTCTAGCCAAGGCAGGCTGAGGAGGAACTATCTACCAATTAATAGTTTCACTGATAATTCCAGGATGTTATGAACTTGTATACTGTCTAATGCGTGAGTGGAACTGTATACTGTCTAATGCGTGAGTAGTTAATTTATGATGTAGTGTTAGTTGAACAGCAAAAGGCCCCTTCGTAATGGCCTAACTGTCTTCTTTCTTTTCCTCACACTCCGAGGCATGGAGAGCGAATTAAGGAGAACATTTTGTGAGAGCCATCTCAGGTTTTAATGGAGTAGTTCGGAGTTGGACTCGTATGGTGAAGATGATCGTTAAGTCACCAACATATGAAGATATCTGGATTTTTATAATTGTCGTCAGTCGTCACATTGAATTGTACCGACCGTTAGTGGAGAACGAGGTTGAAGTGTTAACCTTCCAAGGGTCTGAGCCAAAATTGAAGTCCGGAAATGCCATTCCCATATGTTATGTGATTTGATTATTCATTGTATATTGTGAATCAATTTTGTGATTATATCAAGATTTAGGCGGTCTCAATTATAAGAATACACTTTTAAATCATTCACACTTAGTGCCCGTTTGGTTCAGCTTTTGAGAGGTGGAAAAGTACTTTTTTCCACCGCAAAAGCTGTTTTAAACAAAAAATAGATGTTTGGCTGTAAAATCTAAAAGTGCTTTTAGAGTAGAACTGGCTTTTTCAAAAGCTAAAATACAGCTTTTCTAAAAGCTCAAATTTAGAGCTTTTTAAAAAAGCCCCTCATTTGAGCTTTTTCGGGTAGCAAAATTCGCGTCACTTCCGTATATAACAATTTTAAAACATACGTTTGTTTCTTCTGTTTACACAAAACTCTCTTCTCCGATTCTCCAACCTATACCATACACAGCAAAACATCTCATCTTCTTTTCACAAACAGAACAGGTTAGTTTTTATTTCATGTTTATTTCTGCGTTTATTTTATTCACGATCATCTGCGTCTGCCGACGCAGACGTCGACTGCGTTCAACGCAGACGACGTCTGCGTTTCAACGCAGACGCAGAGGTCTGCGTTGAAAACGCAGACGACCTCGTCTGCGTCAACGCAGAACGTCGTCTGCGTTGAC
>JAOQML010000006.1:13642233-13660301 GCA_027568935.1 Erythroxylum urbanii | reverse complement strand
GGCCCACTTTTATTTTTTTAAAAAATACATATAAAAATATAATTTTTTTTAAAAAAAATTTTAATTTATTTTTAATTAATATTAGGAGCCCATTTTTTCTCTTTCGTCCCGGGCCTATAAAATCTCAGGATCGGCCCTGATACCAACTGATGTTTACTTCAAATATTATAACTTATATATCGGTACCAATTTTGATCCGGTACGATACACACCGGCCGGTATGTACGCATTCATAACAATGCTCTGGACTGCAATAGAAGTGTGCACTTGCATCACAACAGCAGATCGTAATTCCCAAGGAATAAGCTTTTTAACGGACGTGGTCTTCCATAACACCAAGCCATCTTTTCAGGGTCATCTCGTTGCATTTTAAATGACCGATGCCCAGTAAAATAGGACACAAATGCTTTAGTTGCTCCAAATGAAAACGACATATATGATTAATCACCTGTAGGAGATCAATCATATACTGTTCGGAAGCTGTTCTGTTACAAATTAGCAAATAGTTTTCGGAAACAAGGAGTAAATAAAAACCACAAAAACTTATCAAAGAATATCAGGAATAGATTATTCAGAAATTAGCAAGGCATTTTTGGTAGCTCGGACTTACAATTGCATGGACAAAAGGGAAGAAAAGAAGTAATACAATTATCAGACCAACACTGGAAAAGACAAACAGAACAAAGAGCGTTCCACCCTATTAACATCCCAAACTACAAAGATCATAAATGATCTCTTTAGGGTGATCTGCTTCTATGGTTTATTTTTGAATAGAAGCAGATGATTGAGTTCCATTTCACCACTCCTCCTGCAAGTTCCATCAAATATTTGAGCAATGTAATTGACTAGCAGCTCCCAATTTCAACATCATCAAGCTTTTTGCTGATGATGGTACACTTCATGATTACATCAATTGTAGCCAAAACTCTGTTCACTACAAACTGGCAATTGAAATGAAATCTACAGATCATTAAACTAGCGACCAAGTTAATCCGCAAACATGTCACAACACAGAATCATATAGTATAAGTCAAGGTACTTAACAAATCAATTACTTTCTTCAAAAACTTTATATCAATCAGTTTCTGGCTTAGCTTTTAAACTGCGCATATACGATACAATCAAACCCATTAATTCATCTAAACGGGAAGGGAAATCCAATATACCAGAAAGTTACATATTTAATCTAATACTACGTGAATAAAGATGATAGTCAAACGGGAGCATCAGCTCCAATTCGCAACTGGAAACGAGGAATAAACCAAATATTGGTAAAAGCACTCTTTCTCACATTACTACCAAAACCAAGACAAAACAACACGCACAAGACAAACAAAAACACAGTATAAACACGCCCGAAAAAAGGTATCACAAGTAATCAATTCTGATTTGGAGATTCGTACGTACATTACAGCCTGATTTCTATAAAAAAAAAAGAAGGGGCTCTAAGCATGCGCAGCAATAAAACTAACAATGTCATGAATGGTGCACAACATGTATCTGTCTTCCATTACCATACGGTCTTTTATTTTTTTAACAACCTCGTTACTGGTCAATGAATGCTTACAGTTCTGAGCTCCGCGAAACGTAATATTACATAACAAGCTAGCTAAAACCATACGACTAAAGAAGTGGATCTGTTGAGTCTGTTCATTCAAGCTGGATTCAAACAAAAATAACATAGTGGTCAAGTTATTCCACAAACAAAAGACATTCTTAGATTCATAACGTTTAAAGGAAGATACTTCGGAAAACAAATACTTCCGTCGAAAGCCTTAAATCTCCAACTTCAATTTCAGCTTTTAAAACTTGAGCAACTCAACAGGATCAAACCCGTCAAACATTTAAATATGAAGCCAATGATCCAGAAAGTTCAGTACTCTCATCCCTTAACAAGGTCTCAAGTTCAAGTTTTGGAATGGAAAAATCTATTTGGCCAACAATTTACTTCTTACGAATTGACCCGGTAAGGGCGGGGATTAGTCTGAACGTAGACAGCTTAAAAACATCTGCCCATAATTGGACCTCTTAATACACCTCGTGATGTAACCCCAAAAAAAAAAAAGAGTAAGAGAAAAACAAGAGATATTGGTATAAGGCAATCCGTTTAACATTAGTACTAAAGTGAAACAAAAATATCAACGAAAGACAAATAAAAAACGCAACGCATACAGACAGAGATAACCTGAAATAAAAAAGTTATGGTGTTGAGGATTAGCCCGAAGGACCATCACAGCCCGATCTTCAGGGCTCAGATCACGGGCAGTCGTCATCACAGAAAAGGAACTCAATAGGGCAGCAATAGTATCTCTCTCTCTACTAGTAGAAGAGCTACCGGCCGCCATAAAGCATGGGAGGGCAGCTCAGGCACAAGAAGAGAGTGAGAGGAGCTGACCCCATCAGAGACTCCTATAGCTGCTCTGATAAGATCAAGTAGTGGGTTTTCTACGGGGGAGTTTCGAGTTTATAGCGAACTAGGGTTTCCTAGATTGATTTGTTTGTGAATTTTTTTGGATGCCCTTGATAGTATCTACATATTGCGGGTCATCAAGTGAGCTTAGGACTTCTAGGCAGGGGTATTTATGGGAAAAAATATAAAGAAAGGGTGTGAAAAACCTTTTAGTGTTTATGTATTCATAAAAATTAATCCTCTTATTATCTTGTACTATAGAATGAGGAAATTATTATTGAATCATAAAAGTGGAAACCTAAAGAAAACTTTAATAAGATTAAATTTATGTTAGTTAAGTATTATAACATCCTTTCATGTCATATTGATGGATACGAGTTGATATGTGTGATACCAACTAGAAAACAGTATGAAACCCTTGAATAATATCGAGCTATGGTATCGATCAAAATTGTAAATACTAATTATTTACTAATAAATGTCATAAACTTTAAAAAAAATGGACTAAACTGGAAAAAAAATCTTTGTCTCTCTCTCTTACCATCTAACGAGCCACGTGTCTAACATTATCACGCCTCTTTGTATTGACCACGACATCACCGCTAATCCAATAGTCAGCTCATGCTAGAGTTTTTTTTTTTCTCCCCTCAGTCTTCGATGATTTGCCGTGCTCCACTCCATTGTTGCCTTTTGTTCTATTAGTTTTAGGTTGTTTTAAACTTGTGTTTGTAAAATGTTAATTACTTGTGTTGTGATTTGTGTGTGTTTGTGCTTCAATTTAGATTCTAGACAATTACTCAACTAGAATGAATTTCTTTGGCAAAATTAAGTTGGGGGTTGTTTTGTGGCAATTCTTGCTTTGATAATCAAATTGGAGATTGTGTTGTGGCCATTATGACTTTGTCTTGATTTAAGATAAGGGTGAATTTTGTTTAATTTATAAATTGTGTTGTGTTTAATAATGACTAATTAACAATTTCTTAATTTTGTGTAAATCAATAAAAATAAGTTTTAAATTATAGTTTAGATTTTAGAATTGGAGTGACTTTATGATTACAAGCAATAAAAATAAGCTTTAATGCAATGATTTTATGATTATGGAAAATTTTGTTAATTGAAATTTAAGATAAATTTATCGTTCCAAAATAAATTATTGATTGAGTTTTTGAGGTAATTTTATCATTCTAGAATTCATACTAACTGAGATTGATTATTTGAGATCATTATGGAATAAATCATAATATATGATTTGCTTCCATATAGATTGTCATTATGAGAGTATAATGATGTTTTTAATTTTTATAATAAATTTGTTTTTGTAATGTGCAATTTTATTGCACAAAAAAAGTAAGATACAAGAATTGATTTATGCTATAAATGTACTTGTGGATAATTTTTTCATGATATGTATGGTAGTTATACTAACAATTTTTGAGTTTTTTTTATAGAATGTGCATAAATATCAAATTTTCTTAAGGATTCATTTTTATAAGTTCATGAAATTCACTTGCAAGTCTATGCCATATGATTGTTGAGAATTGTTGTTGCTCTATTTCTTTTTGGTTATTTTACATAGCTTAATAAGTATTCTTGGACTATTGACTTGGAATAAAAGATGTATGTATGTTTTTAGAGTTCAAATTGTGTATATGTTTTAGAATCTAAGATTTGCTTTTGTATTTGTTTTGAGGTAAACAATACATATTTTCTGATAGTATTACATAACAAAATTAAGTTGGAAGAACATTTTATTTTCATATGAAGTTACTACTTTAAGAGTTTAAAAAAAGCTCAAGTTTTTCTCAAATTTTTAATTATAGTCCAAATTTTAGAAAGTAACAATAAAATGCCCAAACTTTTATTTTTTCAATTCTAGCCTGACGTTAGTCTTACCGCTATCTTTGCTGACGTAGCATTGCCACGTGTCAATAACCCTCACTAATCAAACACGTCAGCATCATTAGGAGAAGCTTGTCTGACTAGTGAAACGTCTTAGACGAATATCCGCGCCTCATCCTTTGTACAGAGATCTAGGTTTTTTTGTTTGTTTTTGTCACCGACAACTGAAGCTGCCTCTCCATCATCGACCTGTCACTACAAGAAAACCATAGATTAGCGACAGAAAATTACTGACCGACACACTACCGTAGTTAATTACAGATGAAAAATCAGTATCTGTCGGTAAAACTATTGTGAAATTTTTCATTTTGCGACGGACAAAATTAGCGTCAGTAAAGGTGGAGGGAAAACATTCATGCAATTTTACCAACAGAATTTAGCGACGAAATTGTCATCACCATCAGTAAATTAGGCAGGAACGCTTCCCGCAATTAAATAATGTTGAAATGTTACCGATGGATATAGTGTCCGTCGGTAATTTTTACATAACGTCAGTTTTGTACCAACGGTAATGTATTACATCAGTGATTTTTCGATGGCCTTTACTTTCTGTCGTTAAATTCAAATTATTCATTTTAAAAGATCGAAAACAACGTCATTTGGTTTAATACTAAACGACATCGTTTCGGTTTAGGGTTAAAGCCATCCTGAACCTTCCCCTCGTCTTCTCCTCTATTTCTTCTGAAAAATTCCTCCTTCCCCATGTTGTCGTCGTCTTACATCTGCATCTCTTGTCGTTGCCTTCTCTGTCCGTAACCTCGCCGTCTGCATCTCCTCTCGTCGTCGTCGCCCTCTCCTGTCAGCTGCAGCGTCTCCTCTCCGTCGAAAGTCTCCTTTACGTCGAATATCGCCTCGCCCTCGCCGTCGAAAGCAGCTGACAGTCGCCTCATCATCGCCATCGCTGTCGACATTCGCAGCTTCTCCATTTGGGTAAGTTTACGATTACACTTCTCCATTTGTTAAGTTTTGCATGACTACAAAGATGATGTTGTGTCCATTGGATTTGTTCTTTGTGTTTATTGCTCTACATTAAATCAAATTCTATTTTTATTGCTCTAATTTGTTCACTGTGTTGATTAGGGTATGAATTTGTTGAATTGATTAGGGTATGGATTTTGATGAATTTGATGTGTTATGTTTATTGCTCTGATTTGTTGAGTGTGTTGATTAGGGCATGCATTTGCTGAATTGATTAGGGTATATATGAATTAGCTGAATTGGATGTCTTGATTAGGGTATGAATGTGCTAAATTTGCAGAATTTGCTGAATTGATGCTTAAGAAAGATTACTAATCAAAGTAGAGAAATTCATTACAACATAAGTAGTAGGCATTAGTGAATTACACTAAGTGATTTAAGTGGGATCCTTTAATTATTCAAATAACATTATAGTTAGGTTACTTTTGATCATTGATAAACATAATCCTTATAGGACAATACTCTTTAAATGGTAATCTCTATGCCTCACTTATTCCAGAAACAAAACGCGAACAACACCTAAACCTAAACTCCTTTTGTAACAATTTTTCAAAATAAACACAAATTCAATTTGTAGAACCCATAACAAATCGAAGCATACGATAAATCCAGATTGACTTCTTAGGACTTCTAAGTTTCTGGGTTCAAAGCATCTTGAAATTTTTAGACTTATTCTGAGGTTGTGGTTTTCCAAAACCCAATCACTGCTATTCAGATTCTCTCAGTCATCCCATAGCAAGCAAATAAAAACACAAAATCCCGCCAGTATCAGATTTTGATTCTTATTCGTACAGGTTTCTCAAAATTGTCATATTCAAAACAAGTCTCCGAGTTCTATAATTCTAATTTGAACTTTTCAAGTTTCCAAAGCTCTTATACGGCGACCAGCCAAGGATTGTTTCGGTGTTGTTGAAATGACATCATTTTACTATCATCAAGAAACGACATCGTTTCACTAATCAGACAAGATTCTCCTAATAACGATAACATGTCTAATTAGTGAGGGTTATTGACATATGACAGTATCATGTCAGCAAAGATAACGGTGAGACTAACGTCAGGCTAGAATTGAAAAAAATTAAAAATTTGGGCATTTTATTGTTACGTTTTAAAGTTCGGGCTATAATTGAAAATTTGACAAAAGTTTGGGCTTTTTTTGTAATTAACTATTAATTTAATTTTGACATATGTCTTCATTTATTTTATAGATAAATGAGGGAAAGTTCGAGTACTCATGATAATTCAACCGGTTCAAGAAGATTCAATGATTTAACTTGGTCTCATGTTAGATTAGTTCTTAAAAAGAAGAACCATACTACTTGTTTATATTGTAACAAGCATTTGAAAGGTAGAGGAATAACCAGATTAAAGAAGCATTTTATTGGGATCACAAGTGATATGAAGCCTTATAAGAAAGTGAGCTACAATATGAAATGGCAACTAAAAAGTTTTCTTGAATAGTATCAACTTGAGAAAGATAAACGCAAAGATTGAATTATAGAATTAGTAACGAAAGTTCATTTTGCAATGGTCAGCATGGTGGGGATGTTAAAGGTGGTATTCCTACTCAATAAGAAGTGAATGTTACATCTTATATGAGGAAAAAAGAAGACAAATGTTTTAACTTTTTTGCACCATGAATAACTCTTGTAACTCAACCTTCAATTGTAGTACCTTACAATCTTAAGAAGTCGCTCATAATGTGGACATGACAATAACTAGATGGTGGTATGATTCAGGTATATCATTTAATGTTGCCCAGTCTTATTATTACCAGCCACAGTAGATATTATTGCCTTTTACGATTCAAGATATACAACTACTTCAATTGATGACTATAGAGGTAAACTTATGAGTAGCTTTGTTTATGAAATAAACAATTATTTAGATGAAAGAATAATTACTTGCACTACTTATAGATGTTTAATTATGTGTGATAAATAAACAAATAAAAAATAAGATCATACTGTTAATTTCTTGGTTCATTATGCAAAAGGGACAATGTTTTTAAAGTCTACAATGTATCTGACCTTATTAGAAATGTTGATACTTTATTTCAAATATTTGATAAAGTTGTGAATGAAGTTGGGCAAAAAATATTGTTCAGTTCATTATTAATAATGATTATGCTTACAAAGTACTTGGAAGAATATTGCAAAGTAGGTATAATTCTTTTTATTTGGACTCCTTATGCTACACATTACATTGACATGATGTTGGATAATATAGGAGATGTTAGATAATTCCTATCATCGATGAAACTGTACAGAAAGAAAAAAAAAGTGACCAAGTTCATTTATGATTGTGCATGGGTCCTAAATTTAATGAGAAAGGACTTCACCAATGATAATAATTTGTGTCATTCTACTGTTACAGGATTTGTGACTAATTTCTTATCACTTTAATGTTTTGTTTTGATGAAGAAGGAGTTGAGGTAAATGTTTAGAAGTGATAAGTGAGTTGTATCTCAGCATGTTGGGTCTATTATTGGACTGAAGGTTTCTAAAATATATTTGAAGATCATGATTTTTGATCCTAATGTCGATTTGTCATCCAAGAAGCCTTTGGTGGGAGTACTTCGTGTTGATAGTGATGAAAAGGCAATAATGAGTTATTTTTATGATGCCATAGAGATGGAAACAACCAAGGCCAATATAAGAAATAATTATTCCTTATACACACCTTATTTTGTAGTTATCAATAAGAGATGAGAAAAGCAACTTTACTCTCTATTGGTTGCAGTTAGAGCATTTTTGAATCCTAATGTCTATTATAGACCAAGTTTTATAAAGAAAGCTAAAGTTACTAGGTGAATGCTATTAACTATTACAATAATTTTTGCCTATGAGATGATGCAAGATCTCCTAAGCTCACAAATATAGGTTTATAAGGATGCTTTTAGTAATTTTGGGATGCCCATTATTATTCGTCAAAGAGACAAACGTAATCTAGGTGTATATTTTTTCACTTTTGTTACTTATTGAAAATTAATCATCACTATTTTATTTATAATGTTAATTTTTTTGTCATATAGTTAACTGGTAAGACGTGTTTCAGAATTGTAAAAGTTAGCAATTCAAATTTTGAGTCAATATATGAGTGCAATAGGGTGTGAAAAGAATTTGAACAGATTTGAATTCATTCATTCCAAGAAAAGAAATATATTGGAACATAAAAGATTAAACAACCTTATAGAAAGTTATATTATTATCATTATTAAGTTGAATATAATTTCTTGTAATTTTTTTAAAATTTTACTTTTATTTGTTTACTAGACTCTTAATAGAACAAGTAGTTTTGTAGATCAAAATTTTCTTGACTGTATCGATCTTTTAGCAGATTGAGTTTCTAAGGAATCGAGTTTAATAAATGAGAGTAACTTGGAAGATAATCTTAGATACAAAAGTTTTAACATGTCATTTGATGCAATGAATTTAAATGATGGTGATGATAAGGCTCATCTCAATGATGAGGATTTTGTACCAAATGAGAATTGAGGTTAATACAATTTGAGTAGATATTCGATTGAATGAAATACCAAGTTCTCATTTCTTTTCTTCTTTTAGTTTCACTTATATTGGATGCATATGTTAAATTCTATATATGCAATACAAATATAAAACTTTTAATTGTAAATGTTTTTGTTTTAGGTTTCACTTTTAGTTAGTTGTGTTCCTTAGCACGAACTCTTATTGTAATACTTATGGAATCATAGAACTTTATTATTCTTCTATTTAATGTTTTGATATAATTATTCTTTATTATATGATGAAATTGTAACATTTTGAATACTTTGTATTATCCTTAATTTTATATTTATATGATGAATAAACGATCTTCTTATATTAATTGTGGTTATTGTTTATATGTAAAAATGTGAAAAGTAATATTAAAAGAAATAAATAGATTGTTATTATTTCAAATTTCCATTATTATGATTTTTGGAGACATGGTTAATGTAAAATAAAAAATTATATAACATAATATATTGAGCGACTATTTTGTAAACTTTTAAAAAATTTAGGGTTTATTTTATAATTTTTAGAAATTACTCGAAACAATACCTTATATTGATCGGTATTGGTACAATACTATAACATAATAAAATTTGACATCAGTATTGGTACGATATTCATAATATTGGTTATTTATATGAAATTTAAAATGCCATATGACATTATGGATCTCACTTAAATTAAATTTAAATACAAATAATATAATTAACTCTAATCATTCTTAAGCAACCCTAATTAAATTTATTATGTTTTGAGCAATCAATCCTTATCATGTTTAGAGTACTTCTAGGTTTTTTGAGTCATAGGCTAGTATTGCTGGTGACCGAGGTTGAGAGTCCTTTATTTTTGAAACATTTGCTAAGAAACTCAAAGACGTTAGTTCTTTAGTTATTGCCACCTACAAAGTATATGATGAAAGATCTCACAATTGCGTTCATAATCAATCATAATATCAATATTTTTCTATATGTTTTGTATTATCAAAGGAGGTTGATTGATGTGGCATCTTAGTGCTTGGTTGAGCACATAATTGAATAAAAATAGTACATGGGGTAAGAGTTGCAATGGAAAGTGCTTGTTGTAGAACAAAAATAGTGCTAGGTTATGAGGTTAGTCAAATAGTTGGAAGATGATGTTAGATCAATAATTGAAATAGGGTATTAAGGTCCTAAGTGATTTTGCTTTCTCACCTAAAATAGGGCAGTAGATGTTTAAGACAATGGTGGTGTCATCGAGCACAACATAGACGACCATAATGAGGATGAGAAGGATGATGAAAATAAGATCTTCAACCATTTCTAAAAAGTTAGAGTTTTCTAGAAATCATATATAATTAAGCTATATTAGGATAAATGTGAAATTAAGGTTATTTAAGATTAATTTTAAACTAGAATTAAATATTATTAATTAGGGTAAAATGAAATTAGAGTTAATTTTAATTGTATTATTTATAACTTAAATGTAATTTAAGTAAGTAGAACCCTCTATATTACGTGATGGTGAGTCCCACATAAATAATAAAATAAAAAAGATGTCACATTACGTTACTAACATGACACTTAACTAACAAAGAGCTAACCCTATTAAGGATTCCTCAATTCAAGTTTAAAAGTATATAGTTTTGAAATATTAAAATTCTTTTTGAATACTCCAAAATATTAGGATTTGACTTATTTTTTTGTGTAAATGTTACACATTTTTTCCAAGAAAAATAGACAATAAGAAGCAAATAAATTCTTATCGAATCAAAAGCTCTACAACCATAAACATCACTTTTCTTATATGTAAGGAATACTTGTGACCCTATTATATAACCTTAAACCTTTGGAATAGAGAAATAGAGTTGAAAATCTAATAGTTTCATCATATCATATTCATTCCTTAAGATATTTGTAGCTTATGAACAATTTTCGTGAAAATGCAATGCAAAAGTACATCTACACATTAGTTATTTCCACTACAATCTTCAACCTTTTTCATATAAATTTGGCTATCAAGGGTTCTATCTTTAGCACAATGAAAAAAAAGAATCCAATAATGATAACTTTAACATATTCTTATCCACACTCATTTTTGAAGCTTACATAATTTCATTCAAATCATTATTATTGCAAAAGTCTAAAGACTTTATTGCAGATATTCAATACGGATATAGTAACGATCATAGTGATCCCTTCTAGTACCTACTGGTACGTCATGATCCAATTGGTCATAAACATCATAAGGTGCTTCTTTTCGCAAATCTCAGCATACCCTTAGTTAAGATGGGCAGGCCACCACTTCATTTTCACTAGGCCCAAAAATCCAATTTGTGAGCATATGTTCAATGAAGGAAGTCTAAGGACAAAGATTGATGATAGTTTTTACATACCTAGGCATCTATTTTGAAGATGATCTGTAACAATAGTTTTGCGACAGATACAGAAGAAAGATTGAACAACGATTAGGAGGTAGAAACTGAGACTTTATATTTAGAGTATGGGAACTTAATGAGCTTCGTTGCCTCACATATCTGCAAGAGCAAGGATAAACATTCCATGACCTCGTGGAAAAGAAATAAGGGGAGGATGTTGCCTTGCTTAAGAACTTAACTACTGGCCTATAGAGGGTAATTGATAACAATGGAATTTTTGAGAGTCAAATGTGGGTCCTTATCCATTCAATACCATTCCTAATCCTAGAAACAAGAAAACAAACAAGCCACTAACATTTCAATAAGTAAAGCTAGCCACTCAACTCGCTTTCTTCAAATTCCTTTTCATTTATATTCCTCATAAATGTTGTGTTACTTTCATTTTCCATATTTTGATAACATATGTTGTCCTTATTATATCAACCCCTTGATTGATTACATATCACTAATATAAAGAAATAAACTAGGATTAAATCATAGTATTAGTAGAATAATTTTTATAATTTTTATTAGATATCTTTAATATAATAACTTGAAATATGAATTAGGAAATGAAAGGATTAAAAAAAAACTTGAATAAGTATCTTTCAGAATTTTTTCTCCTCTAATAGAGTTATCAACTACAAGTCATTCAAATGTCCCAACTTTAATGGTATCCACAAAGTAGAAAAAAGAGAACTTAATAATTGAAAGTGTTTGATAAGAGTGCTAACTCCCTTGTGTCTTTCTTTTTTATAGAGAAAAAGTAGAATTTCTTTTAAACTTTAGCTCTTAATTAAAATTAAATTCTAACTTTAATTAAATTATAATTTAATCCTAATAATATCAAATATCTCATAATTGATCTTTTAAGGTTCTTAAACTTCATAATTAAATCTAACTTAATTTACATTAATTCCTCTCTTTAATTGTTCTTTATTTATGACTCATTAATTTTTTAATATATTGATGATGATTGTAAATTCTAATTCTAATTGATAATTAGAATTAAATATATTAAAATTCCTTTCACTTCAATTTTATTCTTTAATTACTTAATTTATAATCATAGATTAAAATTACTATCTAACAATATGTCATGTCCACCCAAATATTAAGAATGTCAATAAGGTTTGGCTTAATATATCCTTGCATGATTATTACATATAACTCAATCCTTTTGTCATCTAATATTTGTTTAGACATAAAGCATGGAAGTAGTATCTATTGTATTTAAATCCAATCATGTTCATCCTTGCTAATTAGCAATTGATTTATAATTGATATTTGAAAAATAACATCTTTAATCTCAATTTGTTCTAGTGAGAGAGTCATTACTAATCGAGAATAGTAGAAGAGTCTTCCTAATTATTTTAAAGTAACGAAAACCATTATTAACTTACTTAGTTCATACTATATCTAATCACTACCA
Organism: Erythroxylum urbanii; assembly: GCA_027568935.1. Lineage (NCBI taxonomy): Eukaryota > Viridiplantae > Streptophyta > Magnoliopsida > Malpighiales > Erythroxylaceae > Erythroxylum > Erythroxylum urbanii. The sequence goes on along the minus strand of JAOQML010000006.1, from coordinate 13,647,675 downwards.
AATAAGTGACTGATTTGTTTTATTCTTATAAAAATTATAAAATTTAACTGCAAGTGCATAGGGTGGTTGTAGTTAGCACTGACAATTATAAGTTGATCCTATGAGGACTATAAGTACTAGTTTTAACTCTTTTTCTATTATCTAACCACCAAATCAGGTTGTGAATTTAATTGAAAATTAAATTAAAAAACTAAACTAAAGTTAACATAATAATGGCTAGGATAAAGAAAATAATATGATTAGACGATATCAAATAAGTAGTATTTAGGTGATGAATCCCCTTAAAATATCTTAAACACCATCCTTTATCATGTAAGTAAAATTTTGATTATTGAACCATGGAAATTTCTGTCTTATATTGATATCTTTCTCAAGACTGTTGAAAACTAATCCTCAATTGATTAACTTAAATCTCTTTTTAATTAAAACTCCTAAGATTGATCTTGATTCATAATTTTACTATTAGAGTTGACCCTAATCGAGAGGATTTATCTCGACCTATCTCAATATTTGCATGCAACTCCTACCAACTATGGTAAATCTATTCATATGAAAGGATTTCTCAATCTCAATCATATGAAATCAAACATTGGACTAATATTTTGAATATATTAGTTCAATAATAGAAATGCATAATTGAATTACAATAAATCAATCGATAAAATTACATTAAATAAAAGATTATATCGTATTATTCATTCCAACTAAGGGTTCATTATACCTAGGCACTAACCAAATTAATTCCTAAACATGGAAACAAATTCAATCTTAAATATTTAGAAGAACAAACAGAAATAAAAGAATTCATATTATATATCTCCCTTTTGTCTCTAATGACATCTTCTTGTAATTTGGATTAAAGGTTGTTCTTAATTGGATCTTGTGACATGATCTTTGTAATTTACTTGTCCTTTGTTCGTAATTGCTTTTTTTTCTGATGTCTAATATGACCATTACTACAAAAGAGACTAGGATATACAAGCTCTTATCTAAGTTATAAAAAGATCAAGTTAACCAATTGTTGGCAATGCAATTAAGATGAAGTCCTAATTGAAAAAATCAAAAGTCTTAGTAAAGTTAACTTTTAAGGCACAACTTTTGATTGATTTGTTGATAGAATATCCCTTAAAGAGTTCTTGTGCAAGAATTATATTATCACCAATGTTTCTGCCACTTCTATATGTACCTTGATCAGGATTGATTAATTTAGACAGGGTGAGCTTTGATCTATCTATTATAATTTTAGAGATTAGCTTATAGACAACATTACAACATAAAATAGGCCCTACAATCGTTGAGGCTAGAAAGGTTGGGGATCTTAAACACTAAAAATATGTATGTTCTATTTAGCTCATTTCTTAACTTTCATTTAAAATCTATATTATACTTTTGATTGTTTTGGTCAAAATTAGTTGGATCATATTGATCCAATTCAATCACTTAGTCTAATTTTCTAATCAATGCCTTTGCATGGGTACATTTTTTCAATATCATAATTATTTAACAATTTATTAAATAATTGTTTTAATTATAAAAGATACTAATATATCTTGCTGCAACAATTTCAATAACAAAATTTAACAATCTAAAAATGGACTTAATATTAAAAGACTTAATTACTATTTTCAAAATAATTTTTGAAACGATCTTGCTAGGGATGGCAAAAGGGCTTATTTCTGACCTAACTCGACCCAATCCGAATTCAATAAGCTGAGCTCAATTTTCTCAACCCAAGCCTAGCCCAACTAAGGCCCAAAGGATTAATGACGAAAAAACATCATTTTGCAATTTTTTGAAAAAAAATAATATTTCAGACTAACCCAACCCATTGTCATCCTCACGACTTACAACACTTATGGATATTTAAGCTATTTTTTAAAATTTCAACCTTTACAATATCAACAAAAAAAAATTTCTCACTCACATTTTATGATCAATGCGATAAATTACTCTTAAAAACTATTTGTTATAGGTCAAATTTATAAATATTATATATCTTAAAAAACAATATATCGACACAATTAAATTTTATTACTGACAGATATACAAAAGTATACATTAGAAATAGTAATAGCTACAAAAAATATATACATATGGTTAAATAATTTGCTCACAATCTAAAATGTTCCAATTATGAGTTCCCTGTGAATTGCGATATGCAGCAAGATCAATCGACCACGAGGGCCGAGACGAACAATGTTAAAATTGCTTGCACATAAACAGCTTATAATGAATGCTTATTCTGTTAACGTTCTTTTGATTGCGAAGGTGTGTCATTTTTTCACGCTACTGAACTTATGTTGCAAATAAATACAGCAAAGATGGCTTCCTCGTTAGTTAAGTACAATGTCTGTTTACATTGCCTTCCATTAGCTTTCCCATAAGTAAATCATACTCGTGGCCTACCATTTGGCTGTGTTTAGGGGCATAACTTGAGAAAATTCATCTATAAAGCAATACAATACAGCCAAAATTGGAGCCAAGTTCCTTAACATGAATACATGGTCCAGAATAAAGTCTGTCCACTTTCAAACAAGTACAAGATTTGTGAACCATGTTCGCAGTGTCCTCTCCTTCCCCCGCAACTTATAGAACATGACAGGTTTTCATTGCCGGAGCATTATTCTTTTTCCATTAAATATCCAGGCTGAGCGGATAAAGAAATCTTAGTGTTCCCAGGACACAACAAAAGATCAGAAACCCACAATTAAAATACCAGCATTTCATCAATATACACACCGGAGTCCGCATCATTCGAAAGATCCAAAACAGCTCCAAGACCCCCAATTTTGATGCCATATCTAAAACCCACCACCAAGACGTACCAAAAACCAAAGGCGAGTTTTTTGCAGATCATTTTGGCAAATGGAAATACGTCAGCAAGGGAACGAGGAAATTTTTTTTTTTTAAAGGGCACCTATCCCTAGTTTTTTCATGGTTTGAAGGAAGGTGAATGGTAAAGAGAGAAACGTACCACTGTTGGACCTTCCTGAACTCTGTAAGCACAGGGTATATGTTCTCAAAAGCTGTGTAAGTCTCATCCCTCACCTAAGATGTCAAAGAAGAAAAGTTAGTCAACAAATTCAATTAGCAATAACGTCGGAGATTTTGAAACACAAGTAATGTCTACCTTTGCTCCAGTGATTACTATTTTTCCAGAGACAAATATGAGGAGTACAATCTTTGGCTGTTTCATGCGATATATTAGACCTGGAAAGAGTTCAGGCTCGTACTGCAAGAATAAAATCCAAGAAGAATAAAGCTGTTATTAATGGAAGAACCTTTCCAGAGCTGCTGAGACTTAAATTGAAATAATGGCCAGTACTTACACTAGAAAAGGCACCGTGTGAGTAAGCAAGACCTTCCAGTCTTATAGGAAACTTAACATCACAGGAGCCAACAATATTCTGAATCTTAAAGTCCTGTCCATTAAAATGAGAAGATGTAAACGAACGGTAAAGCCCTGTTTGGCAGCTTTTCATTTGTTTGGGAGAGAGTAGAGAGAGAGAGATATTCGATACCTTGAACTTGGCAGGGAAACCAAGCTTTTGAATAATTCGAGCATACTAAAAGAACAGAATATCATATCAGATAGAAACATATCCATGAAGAAGAAAATGCAAGGCAACCCAAGAAATAGGCCTTTACCTTCCTTGCTGCTAGCTTTGACTGCTGTTCACTTTTGGCACCTGTGCACACCTAAAAAAAAAAACTCTTACGTAATCAACAAGTGAAGATTATGAGAAGATGACTTCACTAAAAACAAGTTCAAGTCATATTCATGCCGCATCTTGCCCAAAAGAATTATAATAAAGATCGCAAGAATTCACCATCTTGCCAGAAGCAAAAATCAATGCTGTCGTTTTTGGCTCCCTTATTCTCATTATGACAGCAGCAAAACGCTGCACACTCATAAACAAATTGTTAGAAATGAATTCAAAATAGAAAAGAAAAGACTCCTTGTAGAAAACCTTTAGATACCTTAGGATTGTATTCTGCATTACGGGCTTGCAATGCTATTTGCTTAAGATCGAGCTTGCAGTCCAAATTTACAGTTGATACAATATTCCTAGAATAATAAAAGCTCAAACAAATTAGAATTTTACCCAACAACCTCAGTATACAAAGTTTCATGAAGCATGTACTCGTTTGAATGAAGAAGAAGAAGAAGACGAAGAAGAAGAAGAATAAGAATAAAAAAAGAAGGAAAGAAAAAGAATCAAGGTCAAACTGGGTAAGACGACGCAAAATTTAGAGACAATAAACCATATGTGAATCTCTGTGTAGATTAAGGTACAACTGCCAACGAAAGAACAGCTAAGTTTCCTTTTTTTTCTTGAAAAAGAAGAAAAAAATGTATAGAGAGAGAGAGAGACTTACTGAAGAGTGGGAACGATGCCAGAAGGGTGTTTGGAAAGATCCACAGGCTGACTACCTTCCGACCCTCCTCCTCCTCCTTGTTCTGTCATTGTTTTTATTATTTGTTTGTTCGTTCGTTTATAACTCAGACCCCAGAGCCAAGTCTTTAACTTTACCCTAATTTCTCTCCTCCTTCCCAGATACCCAAATCCCTATTCCAATTGATCTCCTCATCAAAGACTTTTAGTTACGATCATAGTCAACTACATACCAAAAAAAAAGGCTCTGTTTAATGACTCCGAAATACAATTTAATCCAGATCGGAGTAGGAAAACCCCAAATCAACGACAACCCCAGCAAAGAAATTCTAAGATTAGGGTTCTAAGAGAGATCTGTCAAATAGATACAATCAAATTGGAGGTAAAAGGGAGGGAAAGATTTGAAAACAGGTTTCTTTTATAGATGGATTATGAATTTATATGAGGAGAAGGAGGAGTTCTAAGAGATCAGATTTAGAGAGAAGAGGGAGCGCGAGAGAGAGACGCTAAGAGGTGGTTTTTGGGGCTAGCGTGTGGAGTTGGGGTCATAAAGAGAGAGGAGAGAAAGCGCGTGCATTCATTTTGTACCTATCATCTCATATTTATAGGGATGACTGGCTAAGGCGGTACATTACAGGCTTGTGAGTCGTAGGTGTACTGGTTTTTCCGGTTATCATTTTGATTTCCTTCTGTAGGCGGATTTGGACATTTAATTATCGATAAATTAAAAAAAATTTTACTTAAATTTGACGTTAACCTTAAATTTAACGTCATTATCACCATCGCACCAGAAGCAATAACTATATTATCGTCATCATCACCTCCTCTTTCTCTCTATAATCACCGTTATCGTCTCCTCTTCTTTGTAATCCCTTCTTCTGTCTCCTAAAATCCGAAATATTATTGGCGGAACATATCACTTTTACTCTAAACATCCAACCATTCTTTGCCCTCAAACGCTAATTTCTTATTTGTTTAGTCAAAAATTATAATAATCATATTTCTATTTCTATTTTTATAATATAATTTACTATCAACTAAATAT
>JAOQML010000006.1:13599907-13614426 GCA_027568935.1 Erythroxylum urbanii | reverse complement strand
GGCGGACCATGGTCGGCCCGTGGCCCGCCCATGGCCCGTCAAACCCGGGCCAAAAACGGGCTGGGTCGGGATTGACATCCCTGGGAGTAGGGAGATGAGATGGAATTGAATGAGATGAAACTTATTTTTAATTTTTATTTTAAAAATAAAGATTAAAAAATCATAATGAAATGGAATGGAATAAGATGAAAGTGGAGGGTTTCATGTAGTGTTCCATTTCATCCTAAACAGTGAAAATAAGAAATCCCCGATTTGGAGGATTTAAGATTAAACATAAACTAATAAATACATACTACGTAATATAACCTAATAATTTTTCTTAATATTAATCATTTCTTCTAACCTTAACCCCCTTTTACATAATTACTGGCATTTCTGTTAGGACAACAATATAGAAATGCTATCTCTGTTGAAAAAAGTCATCTTTTTATAATGCCTATTTCTAGTACTTACTTCCAAATAACATAAACCACCTAAAGTTTCCACCGGACATAAAAAGAAAAAAGGGCAACTTTTAAATTGGTTGCTAAAAACAACAGAAAGAAGAAGAAAGTTGTGGCCTATCATTAGGGTTGTTAACGTTGCTAGAAATTTCGAGTGCTTTCAGTTTGTAATGCTCTAAAGTTAATGAGCATGATGAGTAACTTGAGTAGTTGTGGCTGAGAGTGGAGTTGTTGTCGCGATTTAACTTATTCCATGGTTGTCACTGGCAATGTAGACGATGCCTGGCGTGACGACGAATCATAGCGTCACATGCCATGAGATGCTCTGATGACTGCGTGTCATGGTTATGGAGACTTCATCATTAGCAGGACAAGTTGGCTGCTCATTCATGGTGGAGGAATTGCAACAAACTATCCATGTTGTAGCGCACTCTTTTTTTGTTCCATTCATTATAGCGATGGAGTTGATTTGTTTCAATCGATCATTTTTTTTAATAACTATTTTAATATCAGGGTATAATAATCATTTATTATATATTACATTTCTTTCTATCCATCTTCTAAACTAACATTTCAATATATTACATTATGAACCCTTCTATCTCTCTCAAACAACTTTTCACTATATTACATTTCATTCCATTATAAACCGTTCCGTTCCTTTAATTAACATCCAACCAAACAGGCTTAAGTGAACTATCTTAATAGTAGCAATTAATGGAGTGGACTCTTTAACTTATATTTAGAATAAATTTAAATTAATACATTTAATTGATTTTTAATTTTTTTCAAAAAATAGTAAAGTTTTAAGTTTAAAATATGATTAACCTAATATTTTAAAGAGTTTCTAATTCTTTGTATAAATTTAAAAACCAAAAAAAGGCTTTAATTTTATTTAAAAAATTGTGACTTAAGTAGGAAACTCTATTTATTTGTTTTTTATTTTTCATAATTTAGTATCTCTACTGTTATTAATTTGCTGAAATTTTATTCTTATTGGATATTTGTTAGTTACCAATTCTCAAAATTAAGATTAATAAAATCAAAATTTAATCCGATATAAGAATAAAAAATGATTTGATTATTTAGGTTGAAGTTCAGCGTAAAATTTTCTCTTTATTAATTGTGAATTGAGTACTTATTGAGAGGAAGTCTAATAAGGTTATTATAAATAGTTGCTACTAACTCAAGTAAGTTTCATATTTATATTCAATTTTGTTTGACTCATTAAAAGATCTGTGTATTAAGAAATGTGCATAAAGATCTTACTGACATTATTTCAAGCAACTTTTATAAAGGACAATCAAAAGTTTTAGCAGTTTGTTCAAACGACAACAAAGTTACTCAAAGTCTTCAACAACTTACTCAAAAAAAAAAAAGGACAGCAAAATATGTATGTTCCTTTTATACAAGTTCATAGATGATCAATGAAGTTAGCGTTATGTTTAACACATGGTATCATATTAGTTCTATGATGCTATGAATTAAATTGAGATTTTATAATTTCTTTATAAGGAAATTGGAAAAATATTAGTTTTTCCCTCTAATATTAATGTATTATTACATGATTAGTTTCTATTTTAAATTTGTAGGAAAAGGGGCATAAATTAGTAAAAAATCATTGGGATGCATTGAAGTATCACCAGAAATGGTCATAAAAAATCACCTATTCTAGTAGCTACAAAAGAAGCTAGAGGGATACTGTTCACTGATGGATGCTTCTTCTCCCTAAACCTCCACTGACCACTGTTCACTAACCACATTAAATTTCATGTTATATTCAACATAAATACTTCATTTCTAACAATTTAGCATTTATTTTTATTTAAAACTTGATAAACGCATTCACTTTTTTTCTTAGGCATTTGAAATTATGTTTTGGAAAATAACAAATGGATTTCATTAAACTAGGAGATCTCCAACTAAATTCTTGGGTTACAAGAGAGACTAACTCTACATGGGTCTACAGCTCACTCACTGTACAGGTAAGCTTAGATAAGTTCACAAATGGAGTTTACATTTTAAGTCACAGGACATTTCACGCATACCACTTGCTAAGGCTATCAAGATGAGCTTAGCAAGGAATAGATTAAGGCTAGAATTCATTTCAACAATTGCTTTGCGAAAGATCTTGTCATTCCTTTCCCCCCTCCAACTGTGATAAATAAGCATTCCAAATCCATTTTTGAAGAGCTTGTGACCACCTTTGTCTATTATACTAATCTTGGATGCCCAAGATAAAGTAGATAACCATGTTTGATTGGACCAATTCTGGTTGAATAGTACTAATAATTGATCCCATAATATAATGGAGAATGTGCAATTTAAAAGCAAATGATCATGAGATTCTTGGCTATCTCCATATAAGGCATACTTCTGATCAGTAATGTGGAATTTCAGTCTATCCCTGGTTCTTAGCCTTTGGGAAGACGCTAGCTGGAGAATAAAAGAGTGGGATGAAGCTATGCTATAATCTCATGTTAGTATATAAATATGGAAATTTTCCAATGTATCTATTAGCAATTTCTTGCAAGATGCAGTTATGGAGGGCGTGGATTTGTCAAGACCCCAATAACTTGGCATTGGACTGGTCAGGCAAATAACTTGGCAAGTTTTTGATAATGCTATCCAAGCCTCTTGAAGAATGGAATGGCCAAATCTAGCTCCCATTATTAATCAGTGCCTGGAGTTTTGTATTAACAGGTGCAAAACCTTTTAACAAGGGATAGTCTATAATCATATGTAATGGGTCAAAGGAGTGCCAATTATCAACCCAGAAATTACCATTTCCCCTACCTCCATTTCTGTGCTTAATGTGAGATTGCATAAATTGTCTAGTGTATAATATCTATTGGATTGTATCAGACTGAGTTGTTTTAGTCTGGAAAGTTTTCCTTCTCTGCACAAAGTCTCCAAAGTCTCTTTGCCATCAAAGTTTTATTTTGTATGCAGATGCAATTCCAAGTCCTCCATATTGCTTTGGAAGATATACCATGCTTTATTCAAATTTTGGGCCCTTTTTCTATTACTACTTTTGCCATTCCAAAAGATGATAAGCTATCAATCTTCTTCAAAACATTCTTTGAAAGAGCAAGACAGGAGCACCAATATACATACATATTGCGAATAATTGAGATTGCCAATTGTAACCTACCTCTATAGGATAGAAATTTGTTGCTTCATAAGATGATTCTCTTTGTTGGAGTTTTTGGCATGCAACTTTGCAACGTAACTCCAAAAACTCCAACATGGTACCGAGATATTAGCTAAATTTGTTATTTCATTGCCTATATATTTAGGGCTTTGTGTCAATGTAAAGTGTACCTATCAATAAATTACCTCTTGCATTATCTCTTTTTTATTCTACTCTATTTTAGTTAGTTTTTGGTTTTAAAATTCAACACTCTTTTCTATTGTTGAAATTAGAGGAGCACAGTCTACTCCCTTATATTTGTTGGAAGAAATGGGAACTCCAAGGTATTTGAAAGGATCCTATTGGAGTTCCAATCCTATAGAGGAAGTGACAGAGATCAGATTTGTTCTATTATGTGTAGAGAAATGAGCAAAAGTTTTTACGAGATTAAAGCACAATCCTGAAATAGCTCTGAATGTATCCACTGAAACTAACTTCAATCCAATTGAAGAAGAGTTAGCTCCATATAGCATCAAAAGTTTATCAGCAAAGGACAATTGTGAGATTTCAGCTTCTCACATCTGTCATGGAATTTAAACCAAGGAGTACTAGCAATGTTTAGTGATGTGATCCTATATAATACTTCTATGGTGATTGCAAAGAGATAAGGATACAAAGGGTCTCCTTGTCTCAGTTCTTGAGCAAATTTAAAGAGGTTTGAAGGCTCCCTATTGATCAACACTGCAAAGGATAGGTAATATGGGTATGAATCCATTTGATACATATGCTAGGATATCCCAAGACATGGAGAGTGTTTAGTAAGAAGGTCCAATTAACATTATCAAAAACTTTGGAAAGTCTGTTTGCAATGCACAATTGTTGATGTGTTGACCGGTGTTGTACCCCTAAAAGAGTTCTTGTGCAAACAAGATGTCCCCTATATTTCTTCTAATAACATAAGGTCTCTGAGAAGGGTAAAGTTTGGAAGAGTCTCCTTCGATCTGTTTGCCAGATTCTTTAAGATAACCTATAAATTACATTATAGCAAACAATAGGCTTGTAACCATTGAGACTAACAAGATTTGGAACTAAGCATAAATAACTTTTTTTAGTCCAATGAGTAACCTACTGAAGAATTCCTTAACTATTTCCATAATCATAGCGCTAGTTTGTTCCATGTAGCTTGAAAAAATCGTGCATTGAAACAAATTTTGGGGAAGAAACGAATTTTAGTTGATTCCCTACAAAATTGAAACTGGGAATGAAATTAATTGTAAGAACGCTACACACTGTAGAAAAATAGTACACGAAAGTCATTATTTGTAGTCTGAATTCAATAATTGATTAAAAACAAATAGCTTCAATATATTGATTTACCACAAGGGAACGGACATCAATCCCAGCGTCTCGGGTGGGAGAGGTACAGATGTCCCAAAGCCACAAGCTTGTCCTATCTGTAACTTCATTTGATTAGGATGATCACATGACCAATCCACCGTTAACCCTAATCACCTGCCCATTAATCCACTCGCCGCCATCACCGGCCAAGAACCCCACCACCTTATCTATATCCTTAGGCTCCCCTATGCGACCTAGTGGGCAAGCCTCCGCCATTCTCTTGATGGTTTCCTCAGTTTTGCCAGCAAAAAACAACTCTGTTGCTACAGGTCCTGGAGCTACGCAGTTAGCTGTTATTCCACTGCCCTTCAACTCCTTCGCCAAGATCTTTGTCATGCTCTCAATCGCCGACTTGGATGCCACGTAAGCTGAATATCCTGGCAGAAGTGACCCCACAAGCGACGTAGATATCATTATGATTCTTCCACCTCCACCACGGCTCAGCCTGTTTGCTGCTTCGCGACAGCATAGGAATGCTCCTCAGGTGTTGACGTTAAATGTCATGTCCCAGTCCTCCAACGTGGTGTTCGCCAAAGTTGGGTACTTTTGATCCAACACACCCGCGCAATTCACCGGGATATGGATCTTTGACCTGAACTCTTGCTCAGTTTTGTCGAAGAGATCCTTCACTTGATCTGGGTTTGAAACGTCTGCTTTCACAGCGATTGCTTGCGGGGTATCAGAAGAAGACGCTGAGGCGTTGAGCTTTGATGCTAGTAAATCAGCTTGCATGGAGCCCGAAGCATAGTTGAGCACGACTTTTGCACCAAGAGAGTGAAGGTGGATCGCAATGGCACGACCAATCCCACGGGAAGCACCAGTTATAATAGCAACTCGGCCATCAAGTGGAAGAGGAGAGTTCGGTGGTGTCTCTTTGGGAACTTCATATGCCATTATGAAGGAGGTCTACTTGGAGTCCTGGAAGTTGGAAGTAATGCGATTCTAGCTATGTTATGAATCAAGGTGACGATCCAAACAGCTATAAATATTTTCAAGTTGGTCAAGGCATCTTGTGAGCGATCATCACACAAGATTCTGAGAGGATCGATGAACGCATATGCTATTTCTAGAAAATGGTTAAAAGAGGAAGTAAGTATTGATCTTTGCACTTGAATTGGATTGAAAGTTTACAAAATGGTCAAAGAAAGACAACTGGCAACGCTAGCAGAAAAATAAACACAGCTTGAACATGTAATGCGTAGCGAGTGACGTACTCACCGGCAATGGCATCAAGTATGGAAATAAAAGCGGCAGAGGAGTAAATAATAAAGTCTGATGTAATGAATGGTCAAAGAAAGACAACTGGCAACACTAGCAGAAAAAAAAGCACAGCTTGAACATGTAATGCGTGGCGAGTGACGTACTCATCGGCAATGGCATCAAGTATGGAAATAAAAGCGCCAGAGGAGTAAATAATAAAGTCTGATGTAATGACCTATTCAACGGAATCAGTAGAGCGTAAAAAATGAATAATTTAAGGGAAAATAAATCAAGAGGGAATATTAAATCAAGAGTTCATATTGCTCATCCCGATTAGATTTAAAACTTTAGTAGCGTTTTTACAATTTTTGATATTAAAATAGCAAGAATAATAGTATCCATAATATTAAGGAATAAAAACAGATTATGGCATTTTATAAGTTCGCATCACTTAGAGCCCATACAGTGAGCAAATGACTCAACATATTCTCTATCCTTGATAAAACGGACTTGATTGTTTATGCATCTTGTTTAGAATTAAAAGATGGGAGAGTCAGGTCAGGACTGAATTCAGGGAAAAAGTTTTGGAAATTCAGAGTTCTTAACAAACACTAATAGGAGAAGACATATTCAGATGCGGGAAAAGGTAATATAAAGATGAAAAATAGGGAGCTTACTCTTTTTTCGTTTTGTTTTTTTTCCGTTTTCATGCTAGGAATTAGCTTGGTTGTTCAGGAAGAATTTCCCCCGTCCCGAGTCAAAACTTGGGCAGGCTGCAAAGGAAGGTTTCACTCAGATCTCTCAGGTTAAATGTGATTATTTTGCAATTGTCTTGGATGAAGTAAAGTATGTGCAAGACAACTAGTCACACAAGTTAGTTCGCTACATTTGATGAAAAAGGATAAAAATCTTACATTTTAGCTTGGACATGGGGATGAAATCAGCTGAGCCTTTCAGCAGCCATCTTTAGCAAAATTACCAAGTTTCTTCAAGCAAAATAAGATTTCACTTCACATCAGTATACAGACTTTAAATATTCTGAAGGTGAGAGGATAAAGTACTTCCCCTTGCACCTTCTAAGATGTAGAAAATATTGAGCTTGGCAGTCAAACCAGAAAATTTGCAGGTTTAAGCAAGATGAGCAAGTAAGGCCTCAGTATAGCAGGATATGAAGAGATCTGGAGCAGAGCTCAAGACTGAAGATTAAGCAGACAACCAATCCCTGCGGTCATATTACTTTACAATTACTCTGAACCCGAGTTTGTGGACCAACCTTAATATTGAATGGAAGGTTGATTCTGTTGTCTGTGGATAAGCACCAACCTTATTATTGAATGGAAGGTTGATTCTGTTATCTATGGATAAGGAACCTGTCATATTTTCACCAATTCTTTAGTAATTTACTATTTATGCCAAGAATGGAAAAACATAAAGAAAGTATAAATTCCAGAAGCCAAATGGACTGAAAATTACGAGTAATCTCTGCACAAGCAAACAGTAGTGTCAGACAAAAAGATTTGAGAGGTGTGGAAAGAGTTCGAGAAGATTTAGTAGTTACTAGATAGTAAATGAAAGAAGCTAAGAGACGGTAGAACAGCTTACCTATTTGAGGGAATCTGTTTAAAAGAACAATTAAAAGGTGAAGGATAAAGTTCGTTACCACACAGTGATGGATGGTATCAAAAAGCGAAATCCTTTTAGAATAACTATGCTTTCACCATGCCTTGGAATCGTGTCAAACAGTTTCTTCAGTCAAATCGTCTTACCAATAATCTTTACATGAACAAACTCCCCCTTCAAAATGATGAAAGCGGTATGCATCTCGGACACTTATCACTCGATTGGAAATTTTTGAGACAAACTTGATCCATGTATGGCAGTCATTACAGATACGAAGATTCTTTATTACATGCAAAGGGATTGTCTCAGACAAACTCAGAAGTCCAAAAGAAATAGCCAATTTCTCACTATGTATATATGCAGTAGGATCTTTCTGCTCCTGCTCTGTGTCATTCAGAAGGCTATAGCGATATTGGACGTAACCAATTTCAGCAACACGTTTATTAAGATCAGCCAAGAATTCATAAATTTCATCTGAAAGTGGATGGAGTCGATCTCCAACAAAGAATGCATGAACTGTGTTCTTAACCTCAATCCAGCTACGACCTGGTTCTTTCTTTACACCCCTTTCTTTCATCATTTTCCTCGCCTGATCTCTGCAATACCATTTTCCAGCATTTGCATACATATTTGACAGAAGAACATAGGTTGCTGAATCTTCTGGCTCCATTTCCAGAAGATGGCGTGCAGCAAGCTCTCCAACATCCATGTTTTTATGAACATTACAGGCACTTAAAAGAGTCCTCCACATCATTGCATCTGGTTCAATTGGCACATCTTCTATAAATTTTCTTGCTCGGCTCAAAAAACCAGCTCGGCTAAGAAGATCCACTACACAAACATAATGTTCAGGCTTAGGCAGTAAGCCATGCTCCTTGCTCATGGACTCAAAGTAGCCAAGGCCCTCATTAACCAATCCCATGTGGCTACATGCTGATAATACTCCCAAGAAAGTGACATGGTTTGGCATCTCACCAATTTTTTTCATCTCCTCAAAAAGGTCAATTGCTTCATTTCCACATCCATGCTGAGAATACCCTGTGATCATGGCATTCCAAGAAACTTCATTTTTCTCAGACATTTCAGAGAACTCTCTCTTGGAATCTATAATGCTACCACACTTGGCATACAATGTGATTAAAGCATTACAAACTTCAATTTCTGAATCAAACCCTTTTTTAATAATCACAGCATGGATCTGCTTCCCTTGCTTTATGTTGGCCATATTGGCAGCAGCACTGACTGCAGAACCAAAGGTGAATTGATCAACTTCCCATTTAGTTCTATTCAATTGAGCAAACACCTTAAGAGCTTCCTCACAATATCCACTCTGTGCAAGCCCTGATATCAGTGCATTCCACGATATGCTGTCTTTATCATTAATTTTTTCAAATGCCAAAAATGCTTCTCGAATGTTCCCACATCTAGCATAAAGACTGATGCATGCATTGCCAACTGACAGATCATCTGAATACCCAGATACATAAGTTTGAGCATGAATTTGTTGCCCTTGGTCAAGTGCTTGAATGCCAGCACATGCACTGATTGCACTCGAATAGCCAATGTTATCTGACTGGATCCCTTCATTTAGCATTTTTTCAAAAAGTTTAAGAGCTTCAGCAAATAAACCATGTTTTGTGTACCCTGCAATCATAGCTGTCCAAGAAACCACATCTTTCTCTTGGAGTCTTCCAAGGATTTCCAAAGCTGTATCTAGTTTTCCAAGCTTAGCATACATATCTATAAGCACACTACAAACATATACATTGAACTGAAAGCTACTCTTTATGACATGTGTATGGATCTGCTTGCCTAGTTCAAGAGCTCCCGTTGAGGTACAAGTTCTAATAATACTTGGATAGGTGAACTGATTAGAGAATAAGCCTTGTAAATGCATTTGTCTAAATAGCCAAAATGACATGCTCAAATTATCTAGCTGTCCATAAGAAACAAGCATCACATTCCATAAAACAACATTCTCTGTCTTTATTGAGAGAAATAATTTGTGGGCCGTCTCCATATCAGAGCATTTCACATATAGATCAAGTAGAGAAGCTTCAATCATGATATCTTCAAACATTCCTGCTTTTATCGCATAAGAGTGTAATTGTTCACCTTTACATAAAGCTCCGATTACTGCACAAGCACTTAAGAGACTTGCAACAGTAACACAATCTGGATTCAAGCAATCAAGTTGCATCTTCTCAAATAATTCCAACGCCTTAACACTCAAGCCCTGCTGAGATAAACCAGAGATCAGTGAATTATATGAGATTTCATCCTTACACTGCATTTTCCCAAAGATTAGTTCAGCAGATATGAAGTCACCCAAACGGGAGTAGAGCGTGACAAGAGCATTGCAAACATATGTTTCTGAAGAAAAACCCCACTTGAAAACTAGGGCATGAAATTGCTCCCCCGTATCAAAAAGCATTATCTTGGTGCAGGCACTTAATACACTGGAAAACACATAGGGAGTAGGGAGAATTCTTGATACATGCATTTGGCAGAAAAGTTGAATAGCTTCTTCTTCAAATCCATTCTGTGAAAAACCAGAGATCATAGCCACCCAAGAAACACTATCTTTGAAACTTAACTCATCGAAAACCTTTCTAGCCGAATTAATGAACCCGTTTTTGGCATACGAGTCAATCAATGGGTTGCAGACAACCGGATTAGTGGCAAAACCATGACGAATGATCCTAGCATGAATCTGCTCAGCAAAGGGAAGACGAACATCACTGTCACCAGAAGCCCTTAAAACACTAGCGAATATGGATTCGTTGGGATTTACATTTTCGTCCAACATTTTCAGAAATAGTTCCAATACTCTATTGTCCCTTTTCTCTGCCAACAAACCAGATAATATCTTATTCCAGATAAGCACATTTCTTTCAGGCATATCCTCAAAAACTTTAACTACAGCATCAAAATCAACCTCAGCAAGATAAATATCAATTAGCTTATAACACAATACACTATCTTTATCAAAACCCAGCTTCAAAATCTTCCCGTGAAGCTTCTTGCAATCTGTCAAAGACCCAAAATTAATACAAGCATCCAGAAGCCAATGATATGTTTGACAATTAGCTCGAACCCCTCGACCTTCCATCCAGTGCAAGAACTCCATTCCTTTCAAATTTCCCTGAGTATCATGGTTGGGGACTTCATCATAAGCATAACAAGCTAAACCCAATCTGCTTAATTTCCTGCTAAAACACTGCACAAAGAAGAGAAAAGTAACAAGACCTTTCCATCAAAACATAAAAAACAGAACATTGAGCTAAAAAACAAACAACAAAGAATGGTGATTTGGGTTCAACCTTCCAGTGGCTTGAGGAAGGTTTTAGAGGGACATGTCCTTTGAACTGTCGCGGTAAACGCAAAGGGAGGGATATTGAGAAGGGCCTACGAATGGCTGCGGGATTAAAAATCATGCGTTCTTGGATTTGATAGACCATCTACAGCCATACGCGTCGAGTGCAGACGTGTGCTTTGCTTCCCGCGAAGGGAAGGATATTGAGAGGGGCCTATGAATGGCTGCGGGGTTAAAAATCATGCGTTCTTGGATTTGATAGACCATCTACAACCATACGCGTCGAGTGCAGTGCAGACGTGGGCTTTGCTTGATATTTTGGTGATCGAAGCATTAAGCTGTAAGGTGTACGTGGAAAAATGACATTTTCCATATAATGAGATTTGGTTCAGTTTTCCTTAAAATGAAAATTAATAAACAATTTCCTATTTTTATTTGCTATGATACAATTTTTTTAAAAAAAGTTAAAATTTGATTAATAGAAATAATAGTAACGGGCAGTTTGAAAATCTTGGAATTGAATTCAACGTTGGAATTGAATTCAATTACATTAATGAGATTTAATTGAATTCAATTTACACTGTTTGGAACAAACTCAGTAATATTATAATTGAATTCAGTTAAATTGTTTGGAATATAATCAAAATGAATTCAATTATTTCATATGACATTTTTACCCTTGACTAAAAATAATCTTATTAAATAATCAACATTCACACTTATATAGAGCAAGTTGTAAACATCAATTTCATTATAAGTAATAATGAAATTGAAGAAATGCCAATGGGTGCCCGACAGGCCTGGATAGGTCAGCCCATGGCCTGACCCATGACCCGTTAGGCCACTGATGGGCTGGGCCAACCCAATTCATCTCATTTTTTTTAAATGTCAAAAATGACATCCGACGGGTCATTTTTTAGGCCGTAGCTCGATCAACTTAGGTCAAAATCAGGCCGAGCTGAGCCAAAATTAACATCCTTAAATATAAGTCACACGATGTCCGGTGATTATTCTCTTACAATACGTAGATTAGTTTCGAAACCACATACTATGTGTTATAAAAAACAAATAAAATTAAAGATTTTATAGATTCATTTTGAAAGTTATGCAGTTCCCACATCATGTACTTGAAAATGAATAACAAAAACAAAACATGTTAGTCACTCGTATGTGTTAGATATACTCAGTACGTTGAAGAAGAGATGTGAGGGTATTATGGGAAGTTACTTTCAACATTAAAAAAAATAGCCTTGAAATGAGAATGAGAATTCAATTCTTGTGATTTTTAGCAAGAATTGAATTCACAAGATAATTGGCTTCAAAAGAATTGAATTGAATTCTTTTGTTTTTTTGGGTTCCAAACATAGGGATTGAATTCAATTCCTATTGTTCCAAACAGGGTGTAAAGAACGTCAAAACGTTTTGGGAAAACTCTCCTGCATCAAAAGTGAGGCAAAACAGCCACGTTATGGAACACAATTACAGCAAATATCGTAGCAAGAGTAAATGCGTCGATTGGGGACCAAAATGAAGCAAAGACGATAGCGTAGCAATTGGGCAAACCATTTGCATATCGATTCTTCACTTCTTTGCAAATTAAGGCATTCTAGGGAAAATTGTTTTCTTAGCTCGTTACCTTCTAGTCAAAGGTGAGAAATTTCAGTCTAGGTGCATCTCTTCTTCCTCCATCTTCCTTCAATCATTGTTCCATGTTTGCTACGTCAAGGAATCAGCATGAAGACGTCCCGAATGTGCTATGAGGAAGATCTGGGTCAGTCTAGGTAGACGTTAAAACTCAAATCTTCTTCTCGTTTAAGCATGTGATATGGCAGAATGAGCACCTTCTTCTTTTAGATTGAAGTGGAAGCTTGTGCTACGGTTAGGATATTGGCTATCTCCATGAGCGAATTAGATGACTCATACCGTGAGTAGAGTTCTCTAATCCTATTCCAGATATAATTGGAAAAAGGGTAGAGAAAGAACAGATGATCCCTTGCTTCTGATTCTAATTTGCTTAAACAGCATATCTCATCCAGATTTAACATGTGTTGTAGTCTGTCTATAGTAGCAACTCTGTTCTTAACCAGTAGCCATAGAAAGAAAGTTGTATTGGGTCTGACGAATTTATTCCAGATAACACTAAACCAGGGGGCATCTTGTTCTGAACTATAAACCCTTTTCCTATAGAATTTGCTAGAAAATCTCTCAATAGGAATTTCCTTCTTTTTTTTTGTTACAAGGGAAAACCAAACAAAAAGCTAACTAAACACTTATTCTGGGAAATGTTGCCCCTAATCTATGCGCAATGGGTGGTAGAAGGAGAACGGTAATACCCGTAGCAAAGGACACTGTATGAGCAGCTAGTCGGTCTGCACAAGAATTACCTTCCCGAAAGACATGTTGGAGTCTAAGCTCCCAATGTCTGGTCAGCATGTTGCGAATATCCCTTAATAAAGGATTTTCTTGTCCCTCCGTTGGTACCGAAGAAGATACGATGTTTATCACCTCCAAGGAGTCAACCTCAACCTCTATCTTGCGATACCCCCAGTTTTAAGCTAGTGTTAGTCCGATATAAACACCCCCAGAGTTTAGCATTCAACGAGGAGTATAAGCTGATGTTGTGAACAAAGCCTCCCATTTAGTTACCAGAGCAATCACGGAGTAGCCCTCCAGCAATAGCATGACGAGTTGAGCTATTGGAGGCTCCATCTGTATTCAACCTAATCCAACCCTCTTTTGGTTATGTCCAATTGATGTGTCTTCTGAATATTCTCTCCTGTGCAGTAGTGGTGCGATTTGCAATTAACCTTGTCTTGTCAATCCAATGCACATATTCAAGCATAATGTCCCCACTTATAGTTAGCCAGATGAAAGTGTTCTCAAAGACGCATTTATTTCTCCATTACCATAAGAACCAGCAGGCAACCCCAAAGATAATAAACCAATCATAAGACCTCACCATGTTGTGTTTTTGAAGGCTTGTCCACATCCACTCAGTAAGATCTTGCCTAAGGAAATCGATGGTGATTACCTCCCGGGGAAATTAGGACCAAAATGTGCGCACTCTTGGGCAGTCCCTCTGTAACATCCCGTTTCTAGAGAACGGGTCGGACTAAAGAAACGGGTCCAGATGTGGTAAATGACCACATCTCATGCTCATGCAGTAGTGAATAGTGAGTTATGTGCATATAAGAATTTAGTGTACATTCGTTCATGACAATTATCCCGGTATAAGTGTGAAGGGAGTGATTTTTGAAAAATAAGAATTGGAAGTGATAAATTGAAGTGGAGAGGTTTAAAGTGATTCGCTAATTTTTAGAGAATTATGGAATTTTTCTGGGAATTTTTCGGAACTGTTTCCGGACCCGGAAAATTTCTAAGTGACTGATAGGGGTCGATCAGTGCAAAA
>JAOQML010000006.1:13540554-13557259 GCA_027568935.1 Erythroxylum urbanii | reverse complement strand
GTTATGAAGAATAGATAGGAAATTTTACCTTAGAGAGTTTTAGCTTAAATTAGTACGTTGTAGTTTGAGATAATTGTAATAAATAATTTTCTTAGATATTAAAATTTCCAATTTTATATATTAGAAATTATAATTTATTACATTTTAGTGATTTTTATATATTTCATATATACTAATAATTTTTATTTACTTGTCTAACAATATCTTGGCACTAAAAATCTGTATCATTTGTGACAACTTCTATTTTATGGCCACCAATACAAAATTTTTATCGATGAAGTAATTAAATTGTTAAATTTAATAATATTATTTGTGACGAACACAACCACATTAGTGATAAATTAATTGTAACATATATTATTTATTTAGTGACAACATTATTGTAACATATAACTTTTATACTTATGATAAAATCTGTTAGACAAAATAGCCACTGAGGAAAATTTCTTTTACAGCTATTGTAATTTTTTGACGAATTGATAGTTTTATTTGTGATAATAATAAACACATTAGTGACAATACTTTTTGTAAGAACCAATTTTCATTTTTTGACGAAATGATATTAACACTTTTTTATTAAATTATTAGCGACCAATGAGTCACGCACACTGATAAAAAAATTATTAGTGACAAATATTTTGTCACTATTTAAAATTATTTTAGTGACGATAGTATTGTAACAATAAAATAAAGCACTGTTATGATTTTATTCGTCACTACTTTATATTATTTATGGCGACAAACTTGTCATAAATATGTAAAGTTGCTGTGACCATATATTGTTGTCACACATTCTATAGGTTTTATTGTCGGCACTTTTGTCACAATATAATTAAGTTTTGTTACGACTTAATTCATCATTATTTTATATTATTTGTGACGATAAACTTATCATAAATATGTAAAGTTATTGTGACTATATAGTTTTGTCACAAATTTCACAAGTTTTAGTTACAGTATTTGTGTCATAAATGTGTTGCATAATTATGACCATTTCTTAAATTAATCACTATTTTAGTAGTGACAGAGGTATTTGTGATGGGAGGTGACGACTTGAAATATTAGACACTATTAATAATATTGACTAATATTACTACTTTTAATGACAACTTTTAATTTTACTAAAAATACAATTTTTTATAATGACAGTTATAGTGAAGACAACAGTGAATAAAGGAACATAGTGATGACATTTATTAGTTTTGCTAATGACCCAATGTAGCACATGATCCCAATCATAATGTCCACTATAAGAAGAAAGCATGTGCATAAGACGACTCCAAATGGCCTTAGAGTAGCTGCATATGAAGTATAGGTGATCGTGATCCTCGGTAGGCTTATTACATAATAAACATACGTCATCATCTCCACCATGCCATTGAGTCTTAGTTTTGAGAAGGTTTTTTATTGCAAGTCATGTGATAAATGATGCCTTACGGCTGATGACATTGCAGCATAAGAGAGGAAACAAGGGGACGACAATAATGTTATTAGTTATGAAGTGGCTTTCATCTGGAGTGCCTTAGTTGGGGGTTAGCAAAATGGAGCTTATCTTTCTCCTTTATAAACGACTATAACATCTTCTCTTCCTCATCATGAATGTTTAGTTGATAGGGCCATGTTTGAGATCAAATAGAGAAAAAGTAAGGAGACACCATACATTAGCTACTAAAAGTTTAAAAGTAATGAATTGAGAGATTTGAAAGGCTTTTGATTCTTTGTTTTAAGATTATGTACACGGAAGATAAAGATAAACAATGCGATGGAGATGTGGCTAGAAAGTAATTTAGGGTTATGAAATAAGTTTTTTCATAAATGTACCGATTAATCTATTAAAAGAATGTTGATATAACTAACACTCGTGGAATCAAGTCCTATGGAGGAATGGTAAACAAGGAAAGGCCTTCTTGGTTTGAACTTGACACTAATCTCCCTAATCTTGAAAGTTTATCAAACAACTTTGAGTTTGTTCTTCACGAACAAAGAGATGTCTATAAATATCACGAGAAGAAAGTGTTGTTGGATTGACTTAGGAAAGAGAGGTGACAATTACTTACAGACACATGCAACAACGTTTCCAATCATATCCTTGACAGCGATTCGTATACGTGTATCAAATCGTCTCCCTAGTTACTGATGTGTTTCAATCTATAAAAGGTTTGGATTTCTCGTTACTTGTTTTCCTTACTTTTTATTTCTACAGGAAAAGAAAAATAAAAACAAGGAGAGCTGGATCCATCAGAGGAACCAGCGCAGTCCTTGAAGGCCTCTAATAACGGCCAGATTCGTTACCGTTCACCGTCCTCCGCCGAACTTCTCGAATCTGGCGCTGCCGACGCTACTTCCCCCGACAAGATGCTCAAACGCCCTCCGCCTCACGATTTATTTCCCGACAAGATCCACCGCTACCGCAGCGTCCTTCTCGTCCTCTCCATTCCGATTCTTCTCGTTGTCTTTGTGTTGTTTGTGATGCCCTTCCGGTCGCAGGACTATGAGATCAGTAACCGCAAGATGTCGCAGAGTTTGAGAGGCTCTAGAAATTACGCCGTCATTTTCGACGCCGGGAGTTCGGGGAGTAGAGTCCACGTCTTTTGCTTCGATCAAAATATGGATCTCGTTCATATCGGGAGAGATCTCGAGCTTTTTGTCCAGGTAATGAAATTGATTGCTTTTTATTCATCTTGAATATGAATTTTATTTATTTCTAGTTTCGGAATGCTAACTTTAGTAAGTCTGATCACAGACAAGCTTAGTGGAAATTTACAATGTGATTGGGGGAGGTTTATTTAATTTATCCTGTCTCATAACTTACCGTTAGTAGTTTCAACATCATTTCCCAAACGAGGTTTTCTGTGGATATTGTTCCAATTCAAGGGATCACTTAAATTAAAATGCTAAGGAGTTGGGGATTGACAGAATTATTTTGAGTTGGATCCAGTGTTTATATGTCAATATTCACATTGCGATTTTACTTTGGTATTCTTTGTTGTAGATTAAACCAGGTTTGAGTGCTTATGCAAAAGACCCACAGGCTGCAGCGGGCTCTCTCGTTTCCCTTCTTGATAAGGCTGAGAGTGTGGTGCCTAGAGAATTGCGATCCAGGACACCTGTCAGAGTTGGGGTGGGTGTCATATGAGTTGAAAAAAGAAAAGAACCTTTTTCATCCACTGAGATTCTTCTTTTTTGTAGGCATTTGCTAAGTCACTATAATGGGCTTTTCTGGTGTTTGTGTAGGCTACTGCAGGCTTGAGGGCATTGGGAGGTGATGCATCTGATAGGATTTTGCAAGCAGTAAGTGTATTTTTTACCCGCACCATTCCACACCATTCCATGTGTACTTGCACGATTTGTACTCATAGTCAATTGATTTTCTTCCTGTAAGGTTAGGGATCTTCTAAAAGATAGAAGCACCCTGAAATCTGATCCGAATGGAGTTAGGGTTCTGGATGGTTCTCAAGAAGGCTCGTATCAGTGGGTATGTTTTGTTAACTTTTGTAGTTGGGCCTTAGGTTTCTAGTACAACTTGTAATAGTTTCTGTTCAGTAAATTATTTTCAGTTTTTTTTTTCTTTACCATAATTGTTTCTATTCAGAAGGAAAGGTATTAATGATGGGAGTGATTGAAGCTTCATAAATTGGGTGCTTTTGAATTAGATGATTGGATGTAAAAGGCTTGAAAAAAAATTGCAATCATTTGTATGATGGCAGCATTGATTTCCAGATGATGATAAGTGTGCTGAAGATGGATGAGCCTAGTGAATCTAATTTGATAATAGTGTGCTGAAGATGGATGAGCCTAGTGAATCTAATTTGATAATTGATCTTTTGGTGTTTCTGGAAAGTTAAGTCACACAAAGGGAAATGAAAAAACACCAAAATGAAAGATAAAGAGTTCTCCATTTGTTGATTGGTGATTTTATTTTTTCATTTGTCTTACCATTATGCATAGATCCTTTCTTAAACTGCATGTCAATTTGCAGGTGACCATAAACTATCTATTAGGAAATCTGGGGAAGGAATATTCAGGTACAGTTGGAGTAGTTGATCTGGGTGGAGGATCTGTCCAAATGGCATATGCTATTTCCGAGAAAGAAGGTACAAATGCCCCTAGGGTAACAGATGGCGAGGATACATATGTTAAAAAAATGCATCTGAAGGGAGCCGATTATTACCTCTACGTGCACAGGTTTCTTCGCATCCTTTGCGTAACTTTGATTTCAAGATAAGGTTTCCGAAGGGAGCCAATTATTACCTCTTCAAGTCATCTGCAATTGTGTCCTCACTTGTTTGAAGCTACACATGACCATATTTTGGAACCTTGTGACACATTCTAATGTTCTGTACATTTTATTCTTGTGGGATAGTAACCTGATGTCTTTGGTTGATATTTTCTTCGAATCTTCAATATTTCAGTTTCCTGCATTATGGCTTGTTAGCAGCTCGAGCAGAAATGCTAAAAGTTTCCGAAGATACTTTCAATCCATGCATCTTGGATGGTTTTGAAGGTAAGTTAGTGGAAATATATCAGCTCTAGGCATTTTGCTTCAATGCTAGCTCCATTCTGCTCATCTTTTTTTCTTTTCTTACCCTGATGTTATGCAATAAAACAAAGTGATTGGTTTTAATAGAATTTGGTTTGGCATCATGTTATATTTCACACAATAAGAGTCTCTAGATTCAAACAGCGTATAAGAAAATGATATTGATAACAACCGTTAGAGTATGTTTGAATTCTCAAAATTTCTTGAATGTACCTTTATGTTCGAATTCTCAAAATTTCTTGAATGCTTGTTATATGAAAAAGTACAACGACTCCCTTGAAATGTAGGATGCTCTATGTGCATGGTGATTTCCTTTCTTTGTATCATCTCTGAACAGTATGCAATCCATCTCATTATGACTACAATAGGACAGTCATGTTGTAGATGAAGTGGCGCTTCTGCACATACTAAGAGCTACGCTGTCATTTTGACCTTAGAATTGTGATCAATGACTATCAGTGACTATGTCATTATTGTTTTGTGACTGGTTTAAGATACATATTATGTGATCTGCATTGACTTTTACCTTACTGTTACATGTTGGTTTCAAATTTGATCGTTGACTGTTGACACAATTATATGGCACGTTTGAAATTATTTTGGTTCAAACTTTTGTGCCGACTTTGCCTATAGATTGGACTACTAAATATTCTGTTGTGCAGGGTTCTACAAATATGGAGGACAGGAATATCAAGCATCAGCTTCTCCTTCTGGTTCAAGTTTAGAAGGATGTAGGCGGGTGGCTTTTAAGGCTCTCAAAGTTAATGAATCAACCTGCACACACATGAAATGTACAATTGGTGGAATCTGGAATGGTGGAGGGGGTGATGGACAAAAGAATTTATTTGTTGCTTCATTCTTCTTTGACAGGGCTGCTGAGGTATGTCGGGCCAAAATTTTTGAAGTTTGGGACTCCTCTGTGTTTAGAATGCTAACTAGATGATCATTATGTATAGGCTGGCTTTGTTGATTCCAATGTCCCTGTTGCCAAAGTTAGTCCTGCGGACTTTGAGGAGGCGGCTAAGCGTGCCTGCGAAACTAAGCTAAAGGATGCAAAATCCACCTATCCAAACGTGGAAGAGAGTAACCTGCCATACTTATGTATGGATCTTGTATACCAGTACACCTTACTTGTAGATGGATTTGGTAAGTTGCATACTTCTTAGTTATTTCTCAAAATATTCACTGCTTGCTATTCTGAATATTCTGCGAAATCTTTATCTTGCGATCATTCTTATCCACAGATATTGATCGCTGGCAACAAATTACATTAGTGAAGAAGGTTCAGTACCATGATGCCCTTGTTGAAGCAGCATGGCCGTTAGGCAGCGCAATAGAGGCCATTTCATCATTAGCATGACTTTTTAAGAGAAAGTGTCAGCTTCACCATGAAATGGAGATTTTCAGTGGCACGGCAATCTCTAGGGCTGGCAGGTTTGGAGATTGTCTTAATTTTGTCCTGTAACATTGTAATAATATAGGGAGGAAAAAGAAGAAAGCTCCATTTACCTCCATTTGTAATTACAGTGCGCGCGTGGTCTGATTTTATATAGAGTTTTGAGAGAATGATTCAATTCTATTGGTTCATTTTTATCATGCGACTAGACACTGAACCTTGTAATAGCAATATAATATGGTCCCCCGTTTTTCTACTACTTGATTTGAGCTTTAACTTTGTTGTTGATTTATAAATTCATTGATAACAAATTTTATTTTCCGTCATTTTGCACACTCGAAGGGCAAGTATTTTTTTTAAAAACAAAATCGAGTTTAGAGCTACTTTTTTTTTATTCACATTTGAGCAGTAATTGAATAATATACAATTTTAGTGCAGTTTGCACTTATTATGACTCCTTTTTTCGAGTCTTGTTTTGGACAGCAGTCTAGCCATCAAAGTTTAGTCTTTTTTCTTAAACATATTTCATGCCCTAAAACTTTTATTTGTAACCTAAGACTATATTTAATTGGAGGTTTATTAATGGAATAGAATGAAATGTATTATTATTTCATCGTTTGAGACGAGGGTTTATAATAGAATAGAATAGGATGAGATGGAAGAGGAGAGTTTTATATTGCATTCCATTACATTCTAAACAATAAAAATGAGAAACTTCCGATTTGAAGGGTTTATGATAGAATGTAAAATGATAAACAACTTTTTACTATATTATATTATAAATCTTTCTTTCAAGTAACATTTCATTATATTAAATTATGAACCTTTCCATTCATCTCAAATAACAATTTTTTAATATTGCATTCATTTATATTCTATTTCATTATAAATCATTTCATTAAAAGCCTTACTTTTAACCTAAAGAATTGTGAACTTCTAATTATTATTACCATAAAATTCCTAAAGATCGTAAATTTTGATAATTTAGAAGATTAATTTTGATCGAGGTTGTGTTGTATTCGTTTTTCCAACATATACGAAGAGGCAAGAGAATGTGAATCGCTGCCTTCCCTTCTATTGAACTCGCTATTCCTAAGTTCCTAGCCAAAGTTCCGTCGCTATTCAACACACGTCAGTGGGTCATTTCTACAAACACTTTACGTTCATCTTTAGTAAGTTCAATGTTATCTCTAGTTATGCGAGGAATCATATTTCTAAGACCAACCATAAGTTTGTATTCTATTCTAGCTCCTAATTTTTTATATGCATCCGATATTGGTGTTCTCCAAGTTGGAATTCCAGTTTTTGGTACCCTTCCTATTAGGCCCAGGAGTTCTCAACTTTCTTCTCTGTTTTCTTTCTCCATCTCCCCGAATATTCATACTCGTTGTGCCTCAGACGACGACCCACAAATGCGCAAAGATGGTTCATATGATACTGACTATGAGGTTAAGAAGTTAAGTATTAAAGATGACGAACTTGTTGAAGATGCGAAGTCGAGTATTAAAGATGATAAACTTGTACAAGATGTGAAGATCATTATGACCATACTGCGTGGATTGCCTGTGGAAGTGAAAAATAAGATTGAGCAATGCGGTGTTCAGGTGACACAAGTTTTGGTACTTGAGGTGCTTTCACGGGTGCGGAACAATTGGGAGGCTTCATTTACTTTCTTTCTGTGGGCTGGAAGGCAGCCAGGTTATTCTCACTCCATTCGTGAATACCATAGCATGATATCTATTCTTGGCAAAATGAGAAAGTTTGATACGGCATGGTCCTTAATTGATGAGATGAGAGGGGCTCAGACCAGTGTGACTCCACAGACGTTGTTAATTATGATTAGGAAATATTGTGCAGTGCATGATGTAGGTCGGGCTATCCACACCTTTTATGCTTTTAAGCGTTTTAAATTGGAAGCTGGAATGGATGAGTTTCAGGGCCTTTTATCTGCTCTGTGCCGATACAAGAATGTGCAAGATGCTGAGCACTTGATGTTTTGCAATAAACATGCGTTTCCCTTTAACACTAAGAGCTTCAACATTGTGCTCAATGGGTGGTCTAATGTGATTGGCAGTCCGCGTGAAGCTGAGAGATTATGGAGGGAGATGCGAAAGAGGGGTATACCTTACGATATTGTGTCCTATGCGAGTATAATATCTTGCTATTCCAAGACAGGTAATCTTTATAGGGTGCTTAAGCTTTTTGACAGAATGAAGTCAATGGGGATTGAACCTGACAGGAAAGTTTACAATGCTGTCATTTATGCTCTTGCAAAGGGTAGGCATGTAAAGGAAGCCTTCAAGCTCATGGAAACAATGGAGGAGAAGGGTATAGCTCCTAATGCTGTCACCTATAATTCACTGATCAAACCTTTGTGTAGGGCTAAAAAGATAGGTGAGGCTAGACAGGTCTTTGATGACATGCTACACCATGGCCTTCCTCCAAACATAAAGACCTATCATCCATTCCTCCGTATGTTAAGAACAGAGGATGAAGTGTTTGCATTGTTGGAGAAGATGAGAAAAATGAACTGCTGGCCAACAAATGACACGTACATCATGTTGATTAGAAAATTTTGTCGATGTCGTCAGCTTGATAGTGCCCTTAAGTTGTGGAATGAGATGAGTGAAAACGGGATAAGTCCTGATCGAAGCTCATATCTGGTTCTGATACATGGTTTATTCTTGAATGGAAAGTTGGATGAGGCCCACAAGTATAACAAAGAAATGAAAGAAAATCACTACTTACCAGAACCAAAGATGGAAGAGATTCTTCAGACATGGTTGTCTAATAAGGAAATGGTCAACTATCAGACAAGAGAACCAAATGGCAATCACGAGATAGGAAAGCATATCAAAACTATTTATAAGAATGGTAATCACGAGAAACATTTCCTCCGACAAGCTGAAAGTAGGAGAGTCTCAAGATAGCTCGGTCTTTCCCTTTGGAAACGTTCATGCTTAAAAGCAGGCGATTGTGTGACAGAATTACCGCATCCACTGTTTTTAAATATGTTTTTATGTGACAGGTTACAGTCATTCAATTTTTCTTCTCACAAAACTTACTATGCAACTGTAGCAACTCCAACCAGTCCAAAAGTGAGGTTTAAGCTATTGATCATATGTATATGTTTACCCTCTCCTGAAGTAACTTATTGTAATTCAACAGTCATATATAGTGTTTGTAATACCTTTATATATGTTCGCTTTTCTTAAATACACAATCATTGTAATGATATTGATTATCTACTCCTGTTGAAGATTTTTCTTTTTTTTTTGTACTCGTAACACCTTTACTATAAACAAGCAGAGAGTGGCCAGAAAACTTCTTGGAGCTTTGCGATTAAACGCATGATAGATTTGGCAGAATAAGATTATGCTTCTCTTAAATCTTTAGTATATGCTTTAAAGTAGGAAATGAATTAAGACTGTAATGGAATTTGCTAAAGGGACGATAAAGGTAGTTACTTTACTCTAAAAGTTGGAGTTGAAATGTTCGTTAAAAAAATCTAATAAAATTACGGCAAAAAAATTAAAGATACAACTACGAAAGTATAATTGAAACTTTTTTTTTTTTGGAAAAATTCATATATAGATTATTATGAATAAATATAAATTCTTTAGAATATATAAATGAGATAATTACATCCCTTTAATCAAAGTGTTGGTGTTATCTCATTTAGAATATATAAATGAGATAATTATATTATATTTTGAATTTTTTTATCCTTCTTAAATAACAAAATTTTAATATTATATTTATTAACGTTCAATTCTATTATAAATTATTACATTCTATTAAAAAACTTACATTCAATCCAACATAACTTAAATCCTAAAAGCTTGTTGTTAATAGAAAATGGCCTGGCAGAATCTTGAAGAATTGGCATGGCTCTTTAAATAAACGAGACTTCAAAAGTTCGACGTTGCAAAAACGAGGGAGAGACAGCTCTGTCCATCGCCAAGTTCCACCTTCATCGAGCCTAACATCGGACGAAGCAGTAAGTTGACAAGTGGCGGACTGACAGGGAATTTGAGGTGGGGCAGTGGGTGCTCCTGAAACTCCAACCGTATAAGCAGCACTCACTACATCGAGGCAGTCATAAGCTCTCTTCGTTGTACTATAGGCCATGCTAAATTATCGAGAGGACTGGTAATGTAGGCTGCTACCCCCGGAATCTCCTGTTCACCCAACCTTCAACGTGTCCTCAGGACCTTCCTCCATGATCTCATCACTTCAGTCAAATTCCAAAGGTGCTACTGGATCACAAGATGGTAAAGGTGCGGAACAAGACCGCAACCCAGGTACTAATGCAATGGGCTACTAGTTCCCCATCGGAGGCTACATGGAATGCTTGATGGAGTTGCAGAAACACTTCACTGAAGCGAAGCTTGTGGACAAGGTTTTCGAAGCAGCGGGTTTTGTTACAGGACAATGAAGGAGAAGCGCACGAAGCAACGGTCTAAGTTGAATAAAGAGCAACGACGTCTAGCAGTATCTAGTGGCTCCGTTAGTGACGTCGTTTAGGGAAATACCATAAACTAACATTAAATTCGCAAGGCTGCTACAATCCATGCCAACTTCTTTGAAATCTTGTTTGAAATATTTCCATTCTCACTATAAATTGCATACCTATCCATTGTAGATGACAGAACATCCCATTTTCTTCGTCTGAGAGTAGACATGCACTTCAATGTAGACATAATTGAAGTGCCTATGAGGAAGGAATCATGAGACTGCTTAAAAAGTACATCGCTAGCTTCAAAGGACATACAGTTATAGGATCAGATTTCGTTTATACCAAGTACAAACTAATTATAGACCATCTTCACGGCCTTTCTTTTACCAAACCAGAAGTTCTATGAAACTGGCCATTAAAAGATCTGAAGTAAATATTAACTTCAGACCTATTTTATGTAAGTTATCTCAGTAAGACAACAAATAACACGCACTAGAGTACTATACATACGCACAGAGAAGAAAAGAAGGAAACATCTTTTTCACATTAGGAAGCGCTCGCAGCAAAAGAAATGCTCCCATATCAGTTTTAAGTTGTCTTCAAGCATGTCACGGATTGAATTACTTTCAGCATTTTGTTCCTGACAAAAATAATGTAGCAATATTTACACTCATCATAGATTACAATATGAACCAGAGAAATGAGATCAATTAAAGAATTAAGAAGATGATGTACTTGTACGTAAATTATTAAATTCTCTGACCTGCACATAGATTGAAATGCAGCAACAACTATAAGTGAAACTATAAATCATGTTATGCAAATGCAGATGTTTAATTAAACGTTATCCCAACAGACCCTGTTCCAGATAAAAGGATCACGACAATAACAAATACAAAGCTCCTATAGTCTAGCAATTAAGTTTGTTCTTTTATCCAATAAATCAGTTTCCACATAATAACAACAAAAATATGAAATTTATAAGAAAAGCGATGTTCAAAATGAATATGAAGACGTATAAAACTTGTATCTTCTCTTTTTTGTAATGGGGGAAATTGAGAGGGGAAAGAGATCTGGTTTCCGTTGACATAGAACAAATATTATCACTGGGGAACCCATTACTCGTGTAAACACAGATCACACTATAAAAGGAAGAGAAGAGAAGTTAACCACACAAATAAATCTTACCTGCGATGCTATAACTATTCCTTTTAACTTGAGATACATTTCTCTTGTAGCTTCCCCAGTTGCATTCCTAAAGTCAAATCGATCAGCATGTCGAACTTTCAGCCTGAATGACTTATTTTTGTAGGCTTTAGAAATGGTGTGCCAAACCCCTACAACAGTATATCTATCTCCAGAAGATTCCTTCCCCAGGGGCCATCTCAACCCACCTTTCACATTCGAATCCAAAATTGCAGAGTTAATCAGGTCTCTTATGCTATCCATTTCATCATCCTGCAGTAATACATAAGACCAATTGGATCTCAAAATTTCACATACGTATCTTCATTTTCTTCCAGACCACCATAACATGGTAACACATGCTCTTGCTATTTAAAGTGATTTGACCTCAAAACTCATGTTAAAAGTTCTAACAAATGTGCTTGCTGTTCAAAAAAATATAAAGAAACATAGTACTATATGTTTTAAGCTGGAAGGACCAATCATGTCTTCTGTTTGAAGTAAATTGATTTTATGAAAGACATGATTTTTATTTCATTTCTTACAAATAAGAAAATTAGATCATTTTCATCAAATGGAGTCAGATTAGTTGAAAAAGGAACCACTTCTTTTTTAACCCAGATCTGTAATATGCCTATAGAATTATCTCTCCCAATTAAGGAAAAAGTGAAAACCATCAATTTGTTTTTTGAGAGGGTAACATAGGATGGAATAGTATTTGAATGTTTCCAAATTCATTTCCCAAAGCCCTCTCCGGAATCAATAACTTGAGTCAAGTGACAGCTAGCCTTACACAAGCTCCCATATTGACTCATAAATCAACATGGGAAGATATCTTCTTCTTTTGTGTAGCAGTGAATTTGTCTCACCATCCTTTGCATCAGAAAAACGGACTCTAAGGACAGTCTAATGATTATCAAAAAGAAAATAAAGAAGGCCTAAATTAATGTATCTTTATAACAAAGGTAATGCATTTATTTGAGGTTTGGACAGTATATGAATGTTTACTACACAGCAGTTAACAGTTTCTGGTACAGCCTAGCTATTAGCAGTTCCCAATAAATGATAGTGAATAAACTTACGGTTAAAGCGGTTAAGATCCTCTTAGAACATAACATGAGCCTTAGGTCTATATTCTTGTCAAGGCATGATACATCTGTAACCATATGGCGCACTTGGTTCAGTTCAACCTGCAAGCATGTGCCTTTTACTTTAATCAAACAATCATAAAATAGAACAAAGTAGATTATGTGAACATTGCAGACACTAATTCAAAATCAGGAGGCTGGGAAAAGTTTTTTCAATTCCCTACAAATGACAGAAGGGTAATATGAAGAGCCATCTTGATATGTTAATGAAAAGTAGTTTAATAACCATTCAGAGACAGTACAGCTGTGCAACAGAAAACCTACCTTGTAGAGTTGAAGTTTTTTATCCTCCTTTACACTACATTTGCATGAAACTGTTGAATCTGGTCGTGAATTATCAGATAACTACAACGAATGTTGGAGGAACAAGTCAGTCAAGAATCAGAATTACGGAACAAGTTGCATAGCTTAAAAAATACCTTAACATGGTATACGTCCTTCTCCTCTTGAAAATCAAGTCCAATCATGGGGGCTACTTTATCTTTGATGTTCTCCGTGTATGAAGAAGGAACATTCGTGTAAAATGACTTTTTCAATTGCCTCAAAATGGTTTCTGTGACCAGATCTTTTTCAACACTTGCAAGCCTAACTGAAGGGCTCCTGAATAAATAGAACAATTTGATTAACTAGTTGTGAAACGTAGAGTGCATTCATCAAAACTTTACTTGTGACAAGTTCCAATCATAGACATGAAGGACTCGACTCAACTTTTTGCACTAGGTCCAATGAACGTATACAAAGAAACAATTCTGTTCAGTCTCAGTTAGGGTTAGCAGAAAAAACAACGACAAACCATTTAATAGCCAAGTTTACACTGGAGAGCAAGAGGAAACATCTTAAAGTAATCAAAAGGGAGAAAAATCTAACACACAGCAATGAGGCTTGACAAGCTCATCAAACAATAACAATCAATGACTACTAAACCACTTACCCATGAAAAACAATTTTTCCAAATCGGGCAACCAATGTTGGCTTAACTTTTTCCACCCCCTGATCCTCCATTTCATTCCTTAAAACTTTGAAAGAAGAGAACAAGTTTTGTTGTACATTTTCTGCTATAATAACCCAAGGACTTCTTGGGAAAAGCTGTCTCAATTCAGTATCCTCTACAACACGTACAATTTCAAAACAAACAAAAGTCAATGCCAACTGTTTGTGTTCAAGTAACAAAATTTAAGAGATAAGTACAAGAAAGATAGAATGTCAACCTGCAGCTGAATGACTACGAATCAAGATGAGAGGTTTTTCCCCGGTTTTGCGCTCAATGTTCTCCAAAGAAATTGGATCGAGATGAATATAGGAAGGAAACTGGCCATTGTCAGCCAAACCAACAGCAAACCATGTAGATATAGCGTGATTGGCATATACTATCTTCCCAGTACTACCTAAGTTAGAGACGTTCGATTTGAAATTCAGATTTTTCCTAAATTGTGGAACAAGCAACTCAGGAGTTGGTGATGCCCTGTCCTTGTCCTTTAAAAGCCGCTTGTGTGGAGGAACGTAAGCCATGAAAAACAGTAGCTTATGCAACCTGATCACGTCAGAAACAAGTCAGATTGAAAAGGTATCATGTATGTAGTACTTGGAACAGAACATACAACTTGTATAGTTGAAACATATCAATAGCGCAGCCAGTAATCGCCAATATACAATTGCAGACAATGTGTTTCAAAAGAGTGACAACCCCTAACGAACCCATCAACCTAGTCGTACTCTGCTGAGAAATACGGTTACAATTGAAAGGACCTTAAAAACAACTGACCAACCTGACAATTGATCAAGTTAACTTCTTCCACATGTCTTCCAAACACCCATAATGATTTTTTACAAACGTGAACCAGTTAAGTGACCACTAATTGAAGTAAGAAATGAAAAACCCAGGAGCTACAAAACCCATAACTGTAATAATGTGAGCTTCCACTCAAGATTAAACTAACGGAAATAGAAAAAATGTTACCTTGTCGAAGAGCTTTAAATCTTCAATTGATGGTTAGTGCCTATAGCATCTATCAAACTGAACTGAACTAGATTATTTATACAGAAAAACGGACAACAAACTGCGATTGAAGCTACTTCACTACAAAGTCATTAATCAACAACTTGGCGGACAAGATGATGGTACTACGAAGTCATTAATCAACAACTTGGCGAACAAGATGATTTTGAGTTCCTTGTCCACGCGATTTTTGAAGAATAAGTTCCACTAACTAATAAAGTTCAATGACGTGGACTCCATGGTTTTTGCATACGGTGCAAATAAATAAATTCTACTCAACCGGCTTTTCAATATTTATTTGGCAATTCATCTTTCTAAATTTCATGTTTCCCTCATTTATCATTTAATTAAAGAATATTTTTTTTATTCTTTGATAAGCCTATTCATATCCATTAAACAAAAGATTTCAAAGCCTAATTATTTCATTTTTCAATTAATCCACCTCACTTTATGATAAATATTTTTCGCATCCATTACACAAAAAAAAGACTTTAAAATGGAGTTTAAAGTCATATCAATTCAAATTCCTTACTTTCTTTAAAGATTTCAAATGATTCTTAATTTATAATTACAACTCCTTTGTACTACACATCAAAACCCAAATTATGAATACTCATCTTGAGATGCCATTAGTCAAATTTTATGTGATTTATGAATAAAACAAAACACACAACATAATAGTAAACAAAGCTCACAAATAGGTATATATATATTGTTAATATAGTATCTAATATAAGTGAGTATAGTGTCAATCCCACAAATATTGTGACTACTAATGAATAATATCTTCATATTATCCAATCTAATATTTTTATAATCCCGTAAGGAAAAACTTGGGTTACAGTGAAGGCTCCTAACCCTTTAGATTTAAATTTACTAGAAAATAGTAGAAGTTAGGAATTATAAAGTAAGACTTCATCCATTATTTTAAACTCCTTAGCATACTTCAGATATTTGTCATGTCCTCTTCTCCTTCTCCTTTTATATCTTTGAATTTTAATATGACATGTTGTTCCATTCATCTAACTCATTGATTTGAAGAATATGTTTTTCACCTACAAAGTCTAGATCATAGTTAAGAAGTTTTATAACCCAAAAAGCTTTATGCTCTAAGTCCATCGGTAAGTGATAGGATTTTCTATAAATTAGCTTAAATGGTGTGTTGCTAATAGGTGTTTTATAAGCAATCCTATAAGCCCATATAATATCATCTAGTCTTAGAGACCAATCTTTCCTAGAAAGCTCCATGATATTTTATAATATCCTTTTAGTTCCCTATTAGTTACTGCTACTTAACCACAAGTTTGAGGGTAATTAGGGGTAGTTGCTTTATATATAACATCAAAACATTTAAGAACTTTTTCAAATTGATGATTATAAATGTCTATACCTATATATCACTCATAACTGGAATATAATGTCTCACTAATTTTTTTTTCCTTTAACTTCTCACTAAGCTTTTTAACCTCTTACCTATCTTTCTTATTATTTCTTTCATTTTTTGGAAAGTTCCCACGTAACAGATCTAGATCCTAATGGTAGAGACCCTAAAGGAGGGTCAAGAATCAACCAATGCTATTTTGTAGAAGCCTCTTGATAGGTAATTTTCTAAATTGTAAATTAAAACCTCTTATCCTGTAAGTATATAGATCGGAAATCACATTATAGATAGGTATCGTGCCATAGGGATTGGTTAGTTACCAAAATGATCCAAATTTCGATTTGTTCACGAAAATCAAATGATGATTTGAAAGATCCAAAATATAAAAATTAAGATTCATACATACATATTTTAGGTTGTTATAAAAGTAAGAATACAAATTTAGAAAATGGTGAATCAAAATATCAATTTAACAATTTAGGATTGTCATTACCTAACTATTTATTCTCTCACTTTAGCAATATTCATTATGTTTAGTCCAAAATTTCCTAATGTCCTAGTTCTTTCACTCTCATTACTTGAACCAAATAAGCCCTGTTT
>JAOQML010000006.1:13525553-13540454 GCA_027568935.1 Erythroxylum urbanii | reverse complement strand
AATATATTTTTATATTTTTTATTTTTCATTAATAAAAATTTTTATTAATTATATACAATTTCTTATTAATAATATAAAAATATTATTGAGGGTGATAAGCTTGTGGACCGCAACAATTGAGGC
The DNA here is from genome assembly GCA_027568935.1 of Erythroxylum urbanii. Classification (NCBI taxonomy): domain Eukaryota; kingdom Viridiplantae; phylum Streptophyta; class Magnoliopsida; order Malpighiales; family Erythroxylaceae; genus Erythroxylum; species Erythroxylum urbanii. The sequence continues at coordinate 13,540,331 of JAOQML010000006.1, read as the reverse complement.
TAGGGTTAAAAAAATAATTTGTATTACAGAGTATATTAGCCAGTGTATATTTATTAGTTTATGCTCCATCCTAAACTTAAAATCAGTGGTTCCTTATTTTCATTGTTTAGAATGAGATGGAACTTAAAATAAAACTTTTCATTTTTATTCCATTCTATTTCATTCTATTATAAACATTTCATTTTATTATAAACCTTTAATTAATTAATAGAAATGTGTTATGTTATATGCTATTATATTAATAACCCATCAAGCAAACAAGCTATAGAATAAGAGTTTTTTCCATGGCAAAATAAGGCTGCCTCTACCTGCAAGTCCCGTAAGAGCAGACTTAATTGTAACTGGGGATTGTTTCCTGTTCTAGTGTCTATTGCATAAATATTGCAATTCTTTCACTCTCTGGCTCACACACTCTGGCCATGAATCCTCCCTCTGCAACTCCCGTTCCCAATAGCCTTCCATTTCCTTACCGTAACCCTAATTCCTTCTCCCATCACCACCCACCACCACTTCAATTTCCATACCATCCTCCACGACCCACTACTACCACTATTACGACCTCCTCTACTCAAATTCCTGATCTTTCCACCACACTATCTTCTATCACCGATCTCCTATCCCTCTCTCACCAAACACTCAGTGTTCTTTCCTCTCTGACAAAGCCCCAAATTACGACTGGCTATGTCTCGTGCCCCCACAACCCACACCATCTCATGCCTCCAGAGTCCCTCTTTCTTCACTCTCTTCGCTGCCCGTTTCCACTCTCTGAAGATCCCACCTCTCTTATTCAGTCTCTTTATTATCCAAAAACTCTCAACAATCCCCATTGTCCACCCGAATACCCCCTCAAGGAACATCCTTGCAGCACCGAGGTTTGCTTCTCTTTGGATGCTTATCACGACGAATTCGCACCAGCTTTTTTTTATAAGTATTGCCCTGGTGTTGTTAACTTTAATGATTTAGTTAGGCCAAGAAGATTGTTTACGTTACCTCGGGTTTTATTGGTAGAATGCGCCAATTCTGTGCGTACTAGTAAGGGCGACATTGGGGAGTTGGATAGAAATAGTATTAAGCTTTTCCCATCTGATTCCTGGGGTATTAGAAGAGAGATTGATGGTTGGGTTGATTATCCGATTGAATATTCGCATGGCGTGTTTTGCACGGTTTTGGGATTGCATTTGATTAAGGGCAGTGATTTGAGGAGGTGGATTATTACTCATTCTCCGCGTCATGGGGTGCTGATTGATGTGTATATGATGGATCACATATCTCTGCTTTTTGGGTTGTCTCTAAAGGCAATTAGAAGAGAAGCCTTGGCATTGTCAAACTGTGAGGTTAATATGACAACCAAGATTTTCAAATGTCCTGTTTTGGTTCTCTCTTTGACATGGATTGCATCTCAGCTTTCTGTTTTGTACGGTGAAATGAATGCAAAATGCTTTGTTATTAGCATTTTTAGGCAATGCATCTTGGAGGTTGCATGTCAGCTGTTGTTATTTCCTTTGGTATCTAATTCACAAGTGTATCCAAGTGCTTTAGATGCTAATCATGATGACGGTAATGATATAAAAATTAACGAAGGACTTGAAGTAATTACAAATTGTAAGTATGGCAAAGGAGTTGAAGCTTTTATGCTCAAAGAGGAGATTTCTGTCTCTCGAGTGGCGGGGGCAGTTGCGGCGTTGCATGAGCGGTCTTTGCTAGAGGCAAAAATTAAGGAGTTAAGAGGTTCATATTCACTGCCAAGATATCATCGGTATGCAATTTCTGATACTTCTTTTTCTTGTGGCACTCGAATGTTTTCAGTTTTAAGACAGAATGTTGTGTTCACATTCTACACTAATGATAACTAAAAATAGAGCGCTGATTCTTTTAACAGCTTCCTATTAGTTTCTATTTTTGAGTTCTTAAGCAGATTGGGTTGGTACAATGCTTGTGGCATCTTTATTTTTTTAAAATTTCTGTTTATTATTTTTTAAATTTTGGATCGAAGTTTGGAAAATTTGTTATAAAAAGACAAAGTAGTAGAGTCAAGCCCACCAGATAAAGTTAGTATGGTTCTCCAGCCTCTTTCTACCTCCCTGCTCACCATCACTTGCCCTTCACCATGATAGTTGTTACAAAAGTTTTTCTAGACACCGAACGTATAACGAAGTTGTGCTTATTTTTTTACACGATAATCACATAGATTTGTTTAAGCACGATAATTTCACTTAGATTTTTTTCGAATGCCTCACGATTCTTGTAGTGTTTACTTTCACACTCTTGCAAGAATACTACATAAACAATGGATAATTAAAGCCAATAATAAATACATAAGAGTTATGATAAAAACCAACATTCGTTACTTTTCCAAAAGTATACAAAAGAATGCTATTTTAATGTGTCTCCCTCTCCTATATCTTTGTTCCAAGTAGCAAGACTTAAATGATTGCAAAATTTTGCTATTAAGACTTATGAGTCTAACAATCCACTCCTACTAGAAGAACTTAACACTCTTGTCGAAATATTCTATGAGCGCTCATTTGAATTTGATTCTCTTTAAGACTCCTTAGTCATTGACACATCTCCAAATCACCATTTTCCCTTTCCGTTGGGTTTGTCTTTGTTTTTGTTTAGACATTCCTTCACAAGGCCCATTGCTCCTAATAAAGCATAATTATTGAGGTAGACTTTTTTTGTCCAGTAATCCTCTCCTCCTTGATCTTTCTTGATCATGAAATTTATTTGCTCCCCACTCACCTTCTGTTTTGGTTATTCATGAGCAAAGTGTGGCCCTTCACAAATGAAACAAGTAATATCTTGTTTTTGTTTGTTTTTTGGACTTACATTGAGAAGATTCACATGCCTTTCCTTAACTTTCTCCGAGCTATTCCACCATTCTTTTTGCATTCACTGCTCATTTGAATTCGTGGTTACATTTGGAGATTTACCAATTTGCAACCACTATCGCACTTAGAAGGTCTTTCACGTTCTGCCTCCAAAGCTTCGTTTGTGCCCATCCTTGCATGTCATTTATGAAGTTGAACAATTTGTCTTACTCAAACATGTTTTGCAAGTTCAACATCAAGGATGTGAATTTTCTCATATATTCTTGCATCGATTTGTCTTGCTTTAACCTCTTCAAAGCTTCCTTCACGATCTAAGAAGTGTTGTTGGGGAAGACCTGGTCTGTTAGTTCATTCTTCATTTTCTCACAAGTGTTAATGGAAGGTCTAAATACATTGATACAGTTAGAGGTTCTCATTTTTCACCACAACTTTACATCCTCTACCATATACATAGTTGTGATTGACATCTTCTTGGAGTCGGATACTTTTACTGCTGTAAAGTATTGCTCCATGTCCTATAAGAAATTTTCGTGTTTCTTGACACTCTGTTTGCCTTCGAAAACTTTTAGCTCTCACACCTTCATCAAAATGTTTTTCACATGCCCAGTGCCCTGCGTTGCAATAGTCTTACGATCGTCATCTTGGACATAGTCTCCTCTTGTGACTTCATCATGTAGTCTCCTCTTTTGCCTTCATCAAATCAACGATTTGATAATGCAATTGTTAGATCTATGCATCCAAAATCTCGAACCTAGATGTAGAAAGTGACCTCTTCCTCTCCTTGAGGAATTGACTCAATAAGTGCCTCCACTCTGTTGACACGCTTAGTTAAATTATTGCCTCCCGCCATATCAAAATTTGGCTCTGATGTTAGTTGTTACAAAGGTTTTTTTAGACTTCAAAAATATAACGAAGTCATGCCTACTCTTTTGTACGACAATCTATTTAGATTCGTTCAAGCAAGACTCAGCTTTCTCATGTGACTGTCGACCAACTAACTTATTTTTGAAAGCCTCAAGACCCTTTTAATGTACTACATAAACAATGGATATTCATAGGCAAAAATAAACACACAAGAGTTAAGGTAAAAATCAACCTTTAATACTTCTCAAAAAATATACAAAAGAAACTCTCGATGTCTTCTCTTCCCCTCTATCTTTGTTCCAAGGAGCAAGACTAACTCCGGCTTTATAATTCAAAATTTTAATTGAACTAATCTAACTAGATTGTATTTCATCCTTATAAAATTACTTAATACTAACTAATTAAATAACACCCCATCCCAATAGGATTCTATCTGATAGGATTTAGCTGTATTACAACTATGAAAATAAGAAATTACATTTAATTGAGAAAGATACGTCCATATCTATGAAGAACTCTATTATTTTTAGATGATACTCTAACATGGTCTTTATCTTTTAGAGCTGACGTATATCTATTGTGATTTATCCATCACATCATCTAAAACCTCTCTTTGATCTCTAACCATTAGATGATGAATCATCTAAGTCCAAAGCTTTTTATAGTGTACTGGTCTAGTTCAATGCTTACTTATGTCAAGTCTATTAGTCATAGTCCGTCTATTTGAGCACATATTAAGTCCTTAGAGTTCTCACATGCCTCCTCATGTATATGATTCAGCTAACCTTCAATTTAAGGTCCATCTCGATCTCGTCTTTTGGTTCACATTCGAATGTTGCATTTCATCGAAAATTTTCGTTAATGTGCACCAATGCATGTCAATGCTAACCTACTTTCTAGCTTCTATCGGCAATGCTTGTTAGGCTTGCCAATGCTTGCACGATTTTGCTATTAGGACTTAAAAGTCTAACAATAGTTCCCTTTTCCTGCTTCCTCAACATCCCTGTTCTTGCTCTTCTTCTACTGTTTGTTGCCTACTCCTTCCTCCTTTCTCTCCTTCCCATCTTCTTCCCATTACCTCTATTTGCCATATCTTGTCTGAAAAACTTTATCTTCCTTGGTTGGAAACATTCATCCTTGTGGAACTAGATTGGTTCTTGAGTGTGTTTCCTATTGTGCACCGCTGTCCTACTTGTCGCCTGACTGCTTCCTTGCAACGCCTTCATCCACCCCTCTCTCCTCCCTTCTTCTGTTCCTCATTGTTCCTTTCCTTTCCTTGCAAACACAGCAACTGGTTATTAACCGCTGAATAAACCAAGCCAGAATGTTAGAAAAAGCATCCCAATAGGACAAGAACTTTCTACCCTATCCAAAGACTATTAGTCTATTACATCCTCTACCCTTGCAAATCTGAACACTACCTAGCCAACCCAGCCCCTGCCCTTGATCCCTTTGGAACCAATGCCAACATTGCAGAACCATCAGGTAATACCTTTGAGGAAAACTTAGAGACAAGTGTTGGATGATGATACACCTTTGGTTAAACTTCATTATTGCCCTCCAAGCAATGTGGAAGGCAAATCTAGAGCAGCCCCTTATTTGGACATTCTAACATAGGGAACGAAGAAATGGGAAGTTATTGTACTGAGATGTTTCATGGACAAATGACCATCCTATCAAGCTATGCATTTTGGGCATCCAAACATTGAAAAGGTATGGGATTACAAGAAATTTTGCTAAATGTGGATAATATTTTTTTGTGTAGGTTTAGCTCAACTAAATTAGCTCACAAGATTTTGGAGCTAGGGCCTTGGCTTCTTAATTATAAACCACTTTTACTTCAAATCTAGAGGCTGTGTATTAACATTGAGAAGCTAAGACTTAAAAGAAATTCTTATTTGGGTTTGCTTCCATAATATTCCCCTGGAGTATTAGACCATAAGAGGCTTGAGCCATTTAGGGAGTTTCTTAGGGAAACCTCTATGCCTAGATGAACCAATAGTTACTCTCAAAAGGGTCAGGTTCATTAGAATTTGTGTCTTGGTGGAGGCTGTAAAGGACTTGCCTAAGTCAATCCTTATTATGAGAATGGATGAAGCTTGGAACCTATTTGAAGACAAAGTTATGTTCAACTATTCTTGGAAACCAAGAATTAACAAGACAAAGCAAACCTGGATGCTTACAGGGAGGAAATTCATAATCAGGGAAAATGCTGAATTGAACCAAAATGAACAAGAGTTTAAGGAGAAGTCTCTTTAAGAAAATTCTAAAAATAAAGAGGACAATGTTGTCAATTCACAAGGCGTGGAAACTCATCAGACTGTAAGGGCCTTAGATGAACGAATAATGTAGAGGCGTGATGATGTACTTGAAAGAAGTCCAATCCAGGATACGCCCACAACCTCCATCTCAATTGATCGTACATGCCCCCTAACAGTAATATGGAGGAGAACACACGAAATGGAGATTTAGAAGGGTTGGAAATAGAGCTTGGCTTTGTTAGAGTAACAACAAGGAGCTTCAAGAGGAGAAAGAAGTCCTTAACCTCCCAAAGTTGATGTCTAAAATCATCGGAAATTTTAGAGGGCTTAATTGCCCCATTAAACAAAAAATGGTAGGTGATGTCATTCAAGAGCACAAACCCTTTTTGATAAGGTTTTTCGAAATCAAAATAAAGGAGGAAAAGTGATCCAATCCATTGTTTTTGAAGGGAACTGGAGTATCCTAACTAACCACAATTACCACTATAATGGTAAGATAATGGTGGCTTTTGGTACTAATGAGGTGTATGCGCACTTTCTACTAATAAAGTAGCAAATGATTCACCTAAAAATTCAAAGAAAATGATCTAAAGAAGGGTTCCAAGTCTCTATTGGTTCAACCATAGGTTACAAAGAACTGATTTATGGAATACCTTAATTAGATTGGGAAGTGGTATGAAGGAGCCTTGGATAGTGGCGGGAGACTTCAACTATGCACTATATGCTAATGAAGCTGAAGGCTACACTATTTGCACAAGGAATCAATATGAAGAATTGAGGGAGTGTGTTATCAAAATTCAAGTTATAGATCTTAGGATGGAGAGGCAACTTTTCACATGAACAAATAAACAATAGTATCACTGGCAAATTAGGAAGAAATTGAACAGAGCTATGGTAAATGGGGCTTGGCTTCACGCTTTTCCTGAAAGCATTGCATCCTTCAGTAGGAGTCTATTATTTGACCATTCCCCAATCCTTATTCAAAACGTTTTTCTACATCACAAAAGAAGTTTTCCCTTCAGATTCAACAATTTTCTCACATGTATTGAGGTTTTTAAGGATAGGAATTGGGATGCAAGTGCAAGGCACAAAGTAGTACTTATTAATGAGGAGGTTGGAAGTAGTAAAAGGGGAGCGTAAGAGATTGAACAAGGGTTAGGGATGTAACACGTAGGAAAAAGTAGCACTGACAAAGAAGGAATTGATCAATACCCAAGATGCTTTTTATGAGGACCCTATGAACCATCAACTCAGGGAAAAAGAAGCATTGGCTCTTAATAACTACACTAGACATTGGAAATAAATGTGTAGACTCTAAAGCAGAGGGTTACCTGGCTCAAGGAGGGTAATAGATTGAACAAGGGTTAGGGATGTAACACGTAGGAAAAAGTAGCACCGACAAAGAAGGAATTGATCAATACCCAAGATGCTTTTTATAAGGACCCTATGAACCATCAACTCACGGAAAAAGAAGCATTGGCTCTTAATAACTACACTAGACATTGGAAATAAATCTGTAGACTCTAAAGCAGAGGGTTACCTGGCTCAAGGAGGGTAATAGGTATTCCAAAATTTACCATAAAACTAAATTGGAGAGGAGGAATTCTAATAAGATCCTCTCTCTAATGGATGAGAATAGCTTTAGGTTAGACTACAAGGACGATCTATATGAGGAACTCAAGAAGTACTTTCAAAACTCTCTAGGGTTAGCCTGGCATGCCAACTCTTCCATCGAAAACCAAAAGAGTATTGTCAATCTACAATTGCCCCTAGAAATGGTAGAAATGTTATAACACCACCTTTCATATTTCTGTGAGTATCACACCCTTTGAGGTTGTATACAGAAGAAATCCTCCCACTGTTGTAAGGTTTGTGTTAGGGGAAACTAAGGTTGAGGTTGTGAGTAGAGAATTACAGGACTGTGATGAAATTTTGAGATAGCTGAAGTTTAATCTGTTGAAAACTCAAGATCAGATGAAGCGTTATACTGACAAACACAAAAAACTACACGTGTTTTAGTTAGGAGAATGGGTCTTTTTGAAGCCGCGCCCTCGTAGACAGCAAACCGTAGTGAAAAGAATTACTCAGAAGCTGACACCTCGTTATTATGGCCCCTATCAGATTTTGGAGAAGTATAGCAATATGAAATATGGCTTAAATTCACGGGTTCATCCTGTTTTTCATGGGTTGCAGTTGAAGAAAGCAATTGGACAATATATTGCCGAAGCAGAATTGCCTACAGAGTTGGAAGTTGCCGCTGATGGAGTTATTGAGCTTGTTAAGGTTTTGGCATGTAGGGACTTTTCGGTGGCCGGTGTCAACCGACAGCAGTTACTGGTTTAGTGGAAGGGAAGTGCGGAGGAAGATGCTACTTGGGAGGATGCTATTACTCTTAACAGCCAATTTCCTAATGTCAACCTTGAGGACAAGGCTGAATTTGAAGATGATGGCAGTAATGGAGACCAGTTATTAAGGCCAGGAAAGTTTATAAGCGGAAGAATAAGAAGGGTAAAGAGGGGAGATGAGAGCAGTAGAGTGAAAAATAAATTTGCTGAGCTAGAGTTAGTTACGTAGGGAGAGAATAAGAGAGGTGAGGAATATGGGAGAAAGTTTTAGTTTTGCTAAAGTTTTTTGTTATAACATAGGGATATTCTCTTTGGGAGGAGCTCAGGCTTTGGACACTCTTTTTTAAGGATTTTTGGCTCGTTTTCTTCATAATAATCAATTCTATTTCTACCTTTATTGTTTGGGAAATCCATTAATTGGCATCATCCATCTTCTCACTAATGGGGTTCTAGGGTCTTTTAGTGTGATGTCTGGTCTAGCTATGAATAAGAATAAAAGCCAACTTTTTATTGTTGGGGGTGCTTTGGAGAAAGCAGATTCCCTGTCTACCCTAATTGGGCTGCAAGTTATCTGAGAATTCTTATCACCACTAAGAGACCAACTATTTTAGACTTTCATATTTATGGTTCTTTAAAGAGTTGCTTAGGACCATAAACAGAAATATATTCCCTGACTCTGTGGCTCTCGTGAAGTGGAAGTTGAATACCAAAGAAAGAATCAAGAAATATATGAATGTACCGATTACATGCGCTTATGTGAGAACGATTTTGAAAACGCGGATCACCTATTTTTCAATTGCTAGTATTCCAAGTAGGTCTTATGCTGGATCAGTCAACAAGGAATTCTCCGGCAAGGGAATTGGAAGGAGTTACTTACTTGGCTTTGCTCGCATAAGCATCTAAAGGATCCGACTTGGACCATAGCGAACCTAGCCCTAGGCCGGACAATACACACACTTTGGTTGGAAAGGAACAATAGAATTTTCAAGAACCAGGCTAGGAAAGCTGAAGAATTAAGTTTCGTCATAATAAATTTGTTAAGAGAGCAGATACTTGCCTTCAAAATTTTGGAGAATCCAAAAGTTTGGCTTCATAGAGTGGATAGTTGAATTTGGTATTCTGCCCTAATCGCAAGTAATTTTTTGCCTCTTTTGGAAGTCACTTGACGCGACACGTTGTTCATCAAACGATGTCATGGCCTCAACCTCATTGTTAGGAAGCAAATGCTGCTGGATCACCTTTTAAATCTATGTAATAATTAAGGGCAGGATAATCCTCCTGGGGAAAAACCATATGTACCTTATTCCATTTTCATGCAATCTATTATAATTTAATTTTTCAGAAAAAGAAAAAATCCTTTGATTTTTCATGACTTTTAAATTGCTTCATTTGATGCTAACTTGTCTTCTGCTTAGTCTTGTCCCCTCATGTCAGGTTTTATCCTATGCTCTCTCTTTGCTTTCTTGTCTGGACTATGATACACCTTCAGATCAAAAGTTAGAGCTTTTTTCTGCAATCTTTAATTCTGCTCCCTAGAACTTTCAATTGGCTTACGTAGAACTTCCACTTGGAAAGTATTGTAGCTGTGATTGAAATTCTACTTACAGGGTGGCTGAACATGTTTGTATATCACAAAGAGCTGACGAAGAACGGAAGAAACGTGGCAATTACAGGGCTGTTATTGAGCATGATGGTCTTCTTCGAAAGCAAACTTCTAATCAGGTACAGGATAGTTATTTACATGTACATGTGACTTAGCTGAATTTGAGTCCTTTATATAAACAGAAACATTAGGAGTAGGAATAATAGTGTCCCTAACTGGCATTGGCAGTTACATTTGTTATTGTTTAATGAGAATCATTCTTTTTCCACCCTTGGACTTGTGCTACATTGAATAAGTGATACGTAAAGCATAATGAAGCAGTTTCTTCATCAATGTCAATCTAGTCCAAAGTTAGAAAGTACGAGATTTGTATTCTTATTGGTGTTTGATGCTTAACATAAACAAATTTGGTTAAGTTCAAGGAAATGTACTTCTTGAGTGCCTTTTTGTATGCAGCAATTTGAACTTTTAACCAGCTAGTTTGGAGAGGGCACATGTATTTTAGCTTCTTTTCTGACCTGAAATCTTACAATGTGAACACAGGAATTTTATTGTTGATAGTTTTCAATTGGGTGTTTTGTCTCAACTTTTTTACTCAACAAATGACAGCTTAATTGTTTTTGGCTCAATTATCCCTTGTTTACTTTTCTTGTTGAGGCTTTATTGCTATAAGAAATAGCCACCTTAATAAGCTCTTTATTCTTAAATTCTTTTTGGTCTCTGCATAAGGACTCAAATAAGGCCAAGACAAAAGAAGAGTTATTGGCTGAAGAAAGGGATTACAAACGCCGAAGAATGTCCTATCGTGGGAAAAAACTGAAACGAACAACATTACAGGTGGAAAATTGTCATTCCATTTGAGTTCATATGCTGTGATTGTTTCATACAATATCGTCTAATGTTTGATGTTCAGTCCTTAATGATTATTAACTGAAATGCTGAGATTAGTGATGTTTGAGCTGAATTCTGTCTTTGTATGGATTATCATTTCTAGGATTAAGAAAATATCAAAAGGTGCTGGGTGCTCTTTATGTTTTTATGACAAAGGGATCTTGCAAATTGCTGCTTTATGCTCATAATTTAGTTTCTTTCACTTGCTGAATTCTTTTGCATGTTGATAGGGATAACAGTTCATAATAAATCTTTATTCCTCATCTGACTTTTTTATTTATTTTCTAATACATCTGAATATTAATGTGTACTTGTGCAGTCGTGTCAGAATCATTGAGTGCCTGTTTCAGTCTCATCTTATGTTCTCGTCACTCAGACGCATAACCAAATTTCTCAACATCTAAGTTCTTCATATGAAAACAGACTGAATATTAGACAAGAGTTGCTATAACTAAGAGGTTTATTGTTTATATTATGATCTTAACTGTCGCATGGTCTGAAGTACCTCTGTGCATATGTTTGCCATGTCTTCCTTAGAAGCAAAACTGTCATGATTAATTGAAAATGATATCTGTTTCTTGCAATTATTCAATTCCCATTCTTCAAATTCCTAATTGTGGTTAAGTTGCAATACATCTGTATCTGAACATTATCCTTCTTGCTCTTCAAATTCTATTTGTTGTTGAAATGCTTGGTGTCTGCTGTCACATTCTCTCTCTGAATATGATGAGGCTCACCACTAGCTTATATTTTTCTTATGATCTTATCGTAGGTAACGAGGGATATAATTGATGAGTATATGGAGGATATTATGCAAGCTGGAGGGATTGGCTGCTTTGGAAAAGGAGATGAAAACAAAGGGAAGTCTTCTGAACCAATATTCATCCATGACGACACTATGGATTTTAATGAGCCAAGAAAGAACAATAGTAACTCTGATGAAGCAACAAGAACTGCTTCAGCTTTGAAGGATGTTCCTTCTCGTGATTATGGGTTTGTGCAGCAAGGCAATGATGAATACCATGCGCATCTACGAACTCAGATACGTAAACATGGTAAAAGGTACCATTCTGGAAGTCCAGAAGGAGGTAGGAGTCACGGTTGGACACATAATAGAAGCAGTTACAATAGGGAGCTAGATGCTTTGGAATATTTGAGAGTGGAGCATCGTGAGAATAGGATTTACAACAGGTCGAATCATGTGGACAAGTCTCTAAAATCTGTGCCAGATTCTACAAATAATGTCAATTCAGAAAAGGATGACAAGAAATTAGTTATCAGAAACAGGGATCATAGGAGCTCAACTCAGAGACGTAGATCAAATCTTCTGGCTGAGAATGCATTTGAGGACCGATATGATCCTATGAGATCTCTCGACTTGCAGGAAGAAGACTATTTGTCAGGGAGCATGTAATCGCAGGATAATTTTGTGACCAAATTATCAACTATTTCACAGAGAAATTCCCTGATTCCTTTGAAAAGCTCTGACTGACTAGGTTTACAGTATTGGGTAAGTCACTTGGTTGTTTGTTTTCCTTGTTGAAGAGATGTTTGATGGAATATGATATGCATTATTTTTGACTTTATCTTTTTCACGAAACTTTGCAGTATGAATTCCCCAGAGTTCAGCAATTTGACATCATCTGTATCCTCCTTTGTATCCTTGATATTTTATGTTTGATGTTAAGCACCTTTATACCTACTTTCTAAAAAATACTAAATAGAGGGCATTTCTTTCTAGTTACTATGCTCTTTGTCATTCTTGTTCAAGCAAAGGCCTGTACCAATTTTATCATGAACATACGACTGTAGTTAGATTGATGGTTATAGTCTCCTGATTTATGTGTTAATGGGTTGCTAACTACTTGTTGATACTGATTTTCATTCACTATGTTAAATGTGAAATCTAGGATAAAAGAGTATTTTACATATTCTCCAATGTTACAGTTTATATAGTTTGAGTTATATTTTTCTCTGATGTCAATATTTTTAAACTACAACATTCAATTAAAGTTCTTGTTGAAACAATGCTTAGATGGTTCTTTCTAATGGTTACGAGGGAAAACATGTCAAGCCCAATTAGCTTTATTTAGAGGTTTGGCTGGTGTTGCGATACTGAAAATTTGAATGAGGTATTATTTAGCTATTAACATGATCATTTGTCTGCAGAATTTACTCGTGAATTTTAATGTGATTTGACCTCGCCTGCATTCTTTTTGACTCTACAGGAAGGGCTAAGCGACGAAGAATGAGTAGTTTTGTGGGCCTTGCTTCTGATGGGGATACAGACTTCATGAAATGAAGGAATATGTTACTGAGGTATTCCAAATCTGAATTTTTTCATGCTACCTCCCAGGAGGGAGATCAAAGGAAACTTTCAGTTATATTTGTGAATGATGTTTCATAGTTCCTTGATGGACTCTTACAATGCTCTCTCTTTTTATGTGGGATTGGTAATTATTAGACCTTTGGACAAGTCTTAGTCTGAAATGAATGTTCTTTAAATTCTAACACGAGGTTGCATATATTTTCTATAAAATATAAACGGAGTTGTAAATTAATGATTCTCGTTATGTTATAAGATTGTATATGGTAAGCACAATTATAAGGACTTCTTTCCTGCAGAAGTTCACTTAAGGGGTTAAGAAATTTTCATGCTAAAAGGATTTTGATTCCCCTTCTCGCGGCTTGTGACTGATGCTTAACCTGACACTTTGACCAAGCTTAAGAGTATGAATCATTATCTAAAAAGAATTCTTCTTTGGCGTTATGCACTAGAAATTCCCCTCCTTTTTATAATAAACGTTCATTTAACACCCAATGATCTTTTATCCTTCATAATTCTCCAGATCCTCTTAATAAGCTCTAACAAATTAGTGATTTTGACAAGTAATATCCTTAACCCACATTCCTCTTTGGAAAGCGAAGTTCATGCCATTTTACTTTAGCCATGCAATTAATAGTGGCATTTTAAAACCATGTAAACCTCCTCAATGTCTTCCCTGACAAATTCTTTAATTTTTCTTGATAAGAACTTCTCTAATTTGTTAAAAGACTATCACAAAAATTATTATGAGATAAATCGTAAATAACTTGTGTACTTGTTTAAGAACAAAATATACTAAGTTGAGAGATATAGGATAGACACTGCGATTTTATACTGGATCATTCCAAACTGTGGGCTACGTCCAGTTTTCAGATTTCGTCTGAGTATTCACTATACTTAACAAATTACAAGTATTCTTTCTTTCTTCTCGATCCTCTTTAGGTCTCGTACACCAAATATTCTTTTTCGCTATCTTAGCCTCTCTAGGCTCTTAGCTTATTCTTTCTCTCACTAGAAAGATATCGTGAGCTATTGTTATAGTAGTTTAGCTCTTACAGTATCGCACTACAGAATTTTTAAGTAAACACTTGAACGCTCAAAAGTTGTAGAATCAAAGATCTCTCAAAAAAGTTCTTTAGTCTTCGACTACGACTAATATTTATAGTCTAAGTCTTCAATTGCTTCTTTGAATCTTGATAACTGCTTCTTTATTCTTGATAACCGCTTCTTGATTCTTGAAAACTGCTATTTAGTTGAGTTCTGTAACTAACTCCAACTAACTAACTGCTCGACGTATTCGCGTATCTTCTGCTTTGTATCGTCTGTGTTTTCTTCTGTGTCTTGCTTCTTCTGTATCTACTTCTTCTGTGTTTTGTTTCTTCTGTCTTTTACTTCTTCTGTGTTTTGTTTCTTCTGTGTTTCGACTTCTTCTGTCCTCTACTTCTTCTGTGTTTTCTTTCTTCTGTGTTTCGACTTCTTCTGTCTTCTATTTCTTCTGTGTTTTGCTTCTTCTGTCTTCTACTTCTTCTGTGTTTTGCTTCTTCTGTCTTCTATTTCTTTTGTGTTTTGTTATGTATTTTTACTTCTTCTGTGTTTTGTTTCTTCTGCACACTTAACACACTCATCAAACTAGTTCATTTATTTCTAACATTATTAT
>JAOQML010000006.1:13489998-13508694 GCA_027568935.1 Erythroxylum urbanii | reverse complement strand
GAATTAAAGATAAATTAAAAGAAGTTTTAATTTATCTAATTCTAATTATGAATTAGAATTATAATTTGTAAGCATTGCTAACATATTTAGGAATCTAATAGGTCTCACATATAGAATAGGTTGAAGAAAGCAAAGTTAATTTAATCAAGTTAGACTTGATTGTAAAGTTTGAGAAACTCTATAATTAAATATGAGATACTTAATAAACAAGAATCAACATGAGATTTTGAACATTATTTGGGCATAATTGGTATTTAATTAGAATTATTTGTATTAATTTATCTGACTCTAATTATGAATTAGAAATATAATTTGTAATCATTGCTAACATATTTGGAACCTAAAGGGTCTCACATTTAGATTAAATTGAAGAGAGCAAAGTTAATTTAATCAAGTTAGATTTGATTGTAAAGTTTGAGAAACTTGATGATTAAATATGAGATATTTAATAAATAATGATCAATATGAGATATTGAATCTTATTTAGACATAATTGATATTTAATTAGAATTATTTGTAATTATAATTAAAGTTTATTTGAAATTAGAATTTAATTTCAATTAAATTACTAAAAAGTTCAGAGCTTATTATAAATAGACTTAAGTTCTATGGAGCTAACACTTTTTGCTTAACTGTCTTTGTAAGAGTTACAAAGTTCTCTTAACTCACACTCTAGATATCGTTAGAGGCCGGATGCTTATTTGGCTACGGTGGTTGAGATAAACCGATTTCAGAAATAATTCGAGAGATACGACAAGATAAAGATAAAGCTTCAGAATAAAGTATGAATTATGATTTATGCTTTGATTATGTGTTAATTAATTTATAAAATTAAATTGATCTTAGTTTTTGAGAAACTAATTTACGAAAAAATTTCGTAATTATTTTGTTGCAGTCATGATTAGATTCCAACCCGATTTTCCAACAAGAAGTCGGTACCTTAAGATGCCTTGAAGTTGCTTTCTGGCAGTAAAATCTGGAAAGTTTTCAACTTGACCACCAAGTTAGGTTACTTGTTTATTACAGAAAAAGAAAATTTTTCTTCTTTTTGAATTATTATCTCAAATTGTTATGCTTGTTTTGGTAATCATACGTACTTAATTGGGTTTCGATTGTAGACAGAACTTGACAACTTATCCCACCATAAAGTTCCTTTCTTTTGTTGTTGTTTTAAGTTCTCTATTTGTTGGTGTCATTAAAAAAGTTTCAATATACGAGTCCCGGCACTTGAAGTAAGAAGAGATTTTGTTTTTGGCATTTACTCACGATTGTCACAGGCATGTGTTAAGAGGGGTAAAAAAATGACGAAGAAGGAAACCAAAGCAGAGAAATTGGTCGAAAGAATAATGAGCAGAAACGACGCAGCTCATGTGTGGAGGATTAGGAACCTTGCTTTCTCCCTCGCCGCAAAGGAAGGCCCATCTTGCAGTCTTGATTCTGTGAAAATCTTAAAGTCTTTAAACCCTTTCTTTTACCCGTTACTCTGCAGAGGAAAATGCTTATTTTCATCGGAACCATCTTCAGCATCACTTGATGAACTAATTAGAATTCATTATAATTAAATTAGGTTAATTATGCTATAAGAATTAAATTTAAACAAAACAAAACAGACGACCTGCAATGTTACTATAAATGTATTAATAAAAATAAGTACATCACATTCAATAAATAAAAACTTAATTTATTTAGATTTTTATTCATTTAAGATTTATTTTAAACATTTTACGTTAGGGTTTAAATTTAATACTGTGCACTAAAATGTTAAGCTCACCATTTGGTGAAAACATTAGGTATAAAATATACTTTCTTTAATAAAATTTCTATTCATATTTAATTTAATGAACGTAATAGAAACTACATAACTTAAAAATATTTGACTATTTTCATTCCGCACGCCAGGAACGTCAGATTTGTCCATTCTCTCCTACTCGTAACTTCGTAGCCTCATCACTTATTTCACTTCGTAAGTACATGACTAATTTCCTTTCTCTTATTTAATACCAAAGCCTTTTTCATTACCAAATCTCCTTCCTTTGTCCTAGTGCATTGAAGAGCTTCACTTTCTATTGATAAGCTTCGTTCTTTAAGTGAGTCTCGTCTCTTACATTCTTCAAATACATCTAACTCCCAACAATGTATCTCACTGAGATCACAACAATGTCACCGAAATTAAAGTCTAGTTTGAAAGTAGAGTTTTTCTTGTGAAGAATTCTCTCTGCCCACAGGATAATGTGTAGCTCTTCAGCCCATATTCTAATAGTTTGACGGAATCAGATCTACTGGTTATCGTGTTCCTATTATGTTCTATTAAATCTCATCTACATATTTACGTTGACTCCACATAAATATATAAATGTGATTTAATAAAACATAATTGGAACAGAGTAAGTAGAATAGAGAATTTGATAAGTAATTTGTTCTATTACAAATCTTCAATATCCGTAATACCGTTAGAACACATATCCATTTAACAATTCTTTGTACATAATTATCTGGACAGTAAATCCGGTTAAGTAGTGCAATATAAACCTGCATAAGTATAATACGTACAAAATATCCGAACTTCCCTCGGATTCCAGTGCCAAAAGCCAAAAGTGGTAGTGTGTAACGGCTAAGGGGAAAGTGATGAAGTATAATGATAATTCATTACAAGGAGTGCATGTATTCAAGGAGAGTGACGATATTTATGATCAGAACGATAAAAGCAGACAAGACATTGTGAAGAGTTATATGGACTAGTTAGGCTTGGCTTTAAGAAAGTTTTCAAGTAACGGTAACTTGATATGATGGATTGATGTATAATTAGTAATTCAAATTTGAGTATTTAATGTCCAAGTGTGCTCTAGGATCCCAGCGTAGGATCTGATTATACATTTTCCTTCTAACCTGCTATGGCTACATTTGCTGAACAAAACTAATCAGCTTTTACGACAAAGGGTTGAACATCAACACGTTATTTCATTTGTATAATGTCCAGAATCATTGCCCTTTGTGGACAAGCAATTAGGCTTCAACACCAGTTATCAGGTCGGGATTTCATCACTGGCATTTGGACTACGATTAACAAATTTCTTTAGATGAGAAAACAACCCTCTTAAAGCCTTGGTTTAGCATTTCATGATCATTCCCCTGGTAAGTTCTCAAGAAAATTTAATAGTGATTTATAGTAACGACAGAAGGCTACATAAAAAGTCGGAAGTAAAAGAAACTATAATCAATTTCCAATCCTCTGAATGAATAAGCAACAAAGAGTAAACTACAGAATTCAGTTCGTCATTGAAGAGGAAATTGCAAGTCCACAGATGGTTCTTACGTTCCTACTAAAATCTACATGGAGGCCACTAGTACTATGATTTTCCGGGGTTCCCAGAACATGCCAACGCATGCACGCATGGAGGCATGTCAGCATTAATGCGGTAGGACTTGGGAGTTGGTATGCACTCATAAATTGTACACTTGTGGCAAGGACGTGTAATCGATTCTGCATATACAGGTTTCTTCAATTTATAAATGCCTAGAGCTACCTTGAGCAGATAAACCGGGAAAAGAAAATTGAGCATTATAATCATTAACGTAGAATCGATTCTGCATGTACAAGGTTTCTTCAATTCATAAATGTCTGGCCTAAGGCTCACCTTGAACAGATAAAACCAAGAAAAGAAAATAGATCATACTAACCATTCCTTTTTTCCCAATAGCAATTCATAACGAAAATAGAGAAGCTTTGGGAAAAGGGAAAGATGGAAGAATATAGTCATTAACGCATGACTTTACTACAGATAATATAGTAGGTAATGGCAGAATCACACCTGTCTACCGTCCCTAAATAATTCTGTTTAGTGGGATTCTGTTTCTCTGATGGGGAGCCCTTTCTGTATGAGAGATAATCTGATGCATCGTCTTACCAACTGAAACAATCATCTCCGAATCACAGAATGAAAATTGTAAGTAAAGTGCCAATCGACAATGGTATGCTATGAAATTCATTTGAAACAAAATGGAACTCGAAAGTATAAATCATGGAGGAAAAAGCACAACCTTTGTCTCATCAACTTTTATACTGATTCTGGTGCCAATTTTTTTGTCTGCTTGCGAAGAATTCATGTTGTAAAAGATATAGGCCTCACCATCCTTCTCAGAATCACAAATCCAAAATCTTTTTGGAACTACTTATTTATGACACACAAATATCATTCCTTATGTCTGAATGTAGTATCCAGTCATCATTTTCCCGAGACGGAGACTATCAGCTTGTAGAAATCTTTCTTTAACTAAGGAGATAAATGCAATTAATCAACCTTTTAATTTAGTTCAAAGGTCAAAGATCCAATTTTGCAAGGGACTGAAAGTCAATGGCACATCTTTTAACAAGTAATTGAGTCTATCAACGACAAACCATGAAGCATCAACATTATAGTTACTGGATACATTAAGTTCATACAACAATCTTGGACCCACTAAAATATGTCAGGTAAGGAGTAACTGTCAATCAATTAATTCAAATAAAAGTTAGGGGGCCATTAAGTGATGTATTTCTACTAACTTTCCTCCACTGATCTCCCATTTATTTGTTACTAACAGCAGAGAGGTTACGGTCATTATAGCATAATATATCAAAAAGGGACTTCTAAACTACTATAACCTCGATTTGTTGGGCCTAGAACCTATTTCTTATGTAAAAATAGCAAAAGAGGCAATTTGTGCAACAAAATTTCACTGACATCTAAACATTTGGGAGTATTCAAAATGAACTCTAACATTTTAAAAATATCTAATTTAAATTCTTAATTGATGGAACCTGAACTCCTTATAATGGTTCTTTCAATTTTAACCAAGGTAGACTTTTTTATTATTTTTTACGAGCCCTTCTTACTAGTCGGAAAGAGTTATGGGCCCCCTTACTAGTCGGACATCCCAAGTGACAAAAGGGGTACACAACTCTACCCAAATTCCTAATTTCCCAAACATTTTGAGACTTAAGTTGGTCTCCTTTCTGTGTCTTGTTCCTCCCTCTCCAGTAAAGTGCCCGCTTGTTTTCCCAACCTATGAAGTCCTCATGGCTTTCAAAAGATTAGACAATGAAATCATAGTTGGACTTGGGAACAGGTATTTGAAAAATATAAGTGCAGGTCAGGATCATGCAATGAATTGGGTGAAATAAAACGTGAAGCCACTCCTTCCTAGAACTAGTATCATTGGGATTGTTATAGGGAATGAGATCATGGGGGGCTAAAGACATTGAGATATGGGAGATGATGTAGGACAAATAGAAGAATTATTAACTAGTAGCTAAAACTCACAAAATTAGAAATATAGATGATATTAGGCTAGTATTTTAGGGTTTAATATAACTGGAAATTAGGAATTCAGTTGCTGGAATTTTGTGGTGAATACAAAGAATGGAAGGTAGGAAACTAGGAATCACTTTTAAAAGAAAGCATCACACCTTCTAGTTGAAAACTTCAGTTTGTAGAAAAATTTTAGATTTTTTCTTCTTGATGAAGAGCTGAATACATCAAAAACAGTCTCTCTACTACTAGTTAGAGATAAGGCTATGAACTCTGGACCTCTCCAAACCCTTCATTCAACGGAACTTTTACTAGGTTGTTGTTGTTATTGAAGAGCTAAATATATATATAGTTCTTAGAATCCTTATTATAGTAGGAAAGAGTCCAAGTTTAAGTCTTATTATGATAGAAATTCTATAAGTTTTAAATAACTCGGATAACATATCTAAAATATCCTATTTAACTTACTACTATTTCCTATCTATAAAGAATCCTAACACAATATAAATTTTAGCCCTTATCTTTGATGTCAACTCAATTTCCAATCCTCATCCCACCAAATTAAAGTTTGTGATTAACTATCTTTTCTCTTTTATTTCTTTTATATATTTTAAATTCTTTTGTATCAATTCTCCTCTGCTTTTCTGAAGTCATCCTTGACATAGAACGTTATAAATATAGTCCATATATGTTTAGATTCAACTTTTGAAATTCTAATTCTAGAATCCAAGTACTGTCAGAAATTGGTCTTTCTTTCCATTTAATAAGAAATTGACATCCTCCGTCTCTTGTGGCTACAATTTGTTCTTCAATAACATCCTCTATTTAATCTTTAATATGAGGAGTGGCTGGAAGTCTTGCAGTTGCATTAAGGGATTGCTCATTTTATTAATGATAAATAGTTAAGACCGCAACATTAAAGACAAGACCTATTCCCACGTCACTTGGTAATTTCAAAACATAAACATTATCACTTATCTTTTGATGATCTTATAAGGTCCAACATTTCATAAATAAAGTTTCTTATATTTCCCTTTTTAAAAACACTTTGGACGAATCCTAACCATCACCATATCCCTTCATTGAATTCCAATAATTGAAGATGTTGATCGATATGTTCTTTATAAGATAAATTGTACGTTATTATCTTTCCTCACATCACATCAAAGATGTCCTTTATGTGTTGTGCAAAAGCTTCAACTTCAACACTAAGTCATGTTGTTTAAGGTAAAGGAACTAAGTCAATAGGCTTTCTTGGTTGAACTCCTAAAACTATCTCAAAAGGGCTCTTATCGTTAAACCTACTTATAGAACTGCTGTAAGCAAATTCTATCATAGGAAGAATTAGGTCCCAATTTTTCACATTGTCTTCAACCAAACATCTTAATAAGTCCCTCAAGCTTCTATTCACTACCTTTATTTTTCCATCAGTTTAGGGAGGAAAAGAACGTGAAAATTGAAGCTTATTATTTAATGTTTTCTATAGAGTTCTTAAAAAATAACTTATCAACTTGACATCACAATTAGTGACGACAATTAAAGGTAATAAATGGAGATGTACAACCACTTTAAAGAATATTTTAACAATATGGACAATATTATAAGTCTTGGAACATAGAATGAAATGACTTATTTTGAAAAAACCTATCCACCACCGCAAAAGTATAATCATAACCTCTTATAGTTTTAGGAATTTCAAAGACAAAATTGATGGTTCATAAGGCACGAGTTTTCTTTAGCTAATTGATATGTTAGATATTATCGTATGACCTTAGACATGTCCCGCTTTAAAGAGGGCCAATAAAAGTGATCATCAACTAATGCGATGATTTTATCTCTTCCAAAGTTTCTTAGAGAAAGATGCAATCAATAAGATTTTCTGATTTTTATTTGCACATAGAGGGCAAATGTTGCTCCTCCTCTATGTAGTTCCCAAATCACATACTCCCTTATGGAAATATTAGGTAGGCAAAGTTGATTTACTTTAAAAAGATAGTCATTATGGATCACAAAAGAAAACTATTGGTTTCTTTGTCCAGTCTTAATTTTTTGAATCTAAAGCATATTCTCTTTTTATTTTATCGAACCCCGCAACTTTTACAGCGAAAGTGTTAAGCAAATGACTCTTCCTACTCAATGCATCTGCTACCTTATTTTCAGCTCCTATCCGATGTTTAATAAAAAAGTTAAATTTCTCTAAAATTTCACTCCATAAGGCGTGCCTTTTGTTCAAGTTCTTCCAGAATTTGAAGTTTTTAAGAGATTCATAATCTGAATATAGAATAAATTCCTTGTATAATAGATAATGATGCCAATTGTAAAGAGAACGTACTACTCCTTAAAATTCCTTGTCATAGGTCAAATATCATTTGATCTCTTCTCTTAACTTCTCACTGAAGTAAGCAACTAGGTGTCCCTCTTAACTGAGTATGCCTCCAATTCCCACATGAGACGCATCAAAAGCAACTTCAAATGCTTTAGAAAAATCTAGAAGTTGTAAAACAGGAGATTTAGTCATCTTTTTCTTGATTTCTTTAAATGCTTTAATTGCTTCCTTTGACCAAGTAAACTATCCTTTCTTCATACAATTGGTAATGCATGACATTATGATGTTGAAATTAGGAGTAAATCGCCTATAGAGTGTTGTTAGGTCATGGAAACTCCATGTCTCGTGCAAATCCTTTGGAATAGTCCAATCATGGATGGCCCCATTGCTGGAACCCCTCCCCGGGCGAGTCAACGGCCCGACGTCCTACGTGACATCTGGACGCGTTCCCACGAGGGAGGAATTCCCCACCAGGTCAAACTTAAAACAAAACAAATTCATTTAACCTACCTCCGAACAAAATCCGAGGTAGATCATAAGAAAATTCAATAAAGATTGACCCCGGAAAGATTGGCCCCAAAACATCTGTTAACCCTCCCTTTTATACCCCTGAAGTGGGACATGAGAGTCCTAATTGGAACTAAAACATTGCCTTTAATAAAAGCTTCTGCAGGAAAGTTTCCTTAGAGAAACTGTCTTTTTCTTGTTGATTAAATCCTAAGTTTTATGCTTGGATTTGATTCAGAGATTAACCTAAGTCCTCTACTTAACTACTTCCACTGTGTCAATTGGTATCAGAGATTTAAATCCAGTTTTTCCTGGATTTCTTTCCTGGTGCTTTGCCTCAGTTATGATTATGTCCCACACCCTCTAGCTCATCTTCCAGCCCTACCAACCTAGAAAAAAAGCCCAAAAAATTCACCCAAATTCTAGAAAATTCACCTAAAACCAAAAAAGTCAAACTAAACATTTTCAATTTTGACCAACCAGTATAAATGGCTGATCAAGGAGATAACCAGAGATTTGACGAAGTTTTAGAGGCTATTAATGGATTAGTGACTCGTATAGATCAACTTCTAACCATTATGGGCCTTAATCAAGCCAACAATGGAGGAATACCAATTAATGGAGCTCACGGCAGAGGTTTATCTCAACCTCAACCTATTAGTAGACCTGATCTTGCAAGGAATGTAGAAAATAAGAGAGCTCAAGGTTAGAATCAGATGCCTCTTATGGAAGATAGTTCGAATGAAGAAGTTCCAGACCAATACCAACCAAGAAGAGGCCAAAGGGATAAAGATGATTACAAGATTAAAGTTGAAGTCCCTTACTTTAGTTGAAATCTAAGCATTGAAGGCTTTTTTTATTGGATTGATGAGGTGGAAAGTTTTCAAGAGATGATGGAAGTCACAAATGATAAACTAATAAGAATTGTGGGCTATAAATTAAAATTTTGTGCTAAAGTTTGGTGGAGTAATCTTCAAAGAATCAGGAGAGGAATGGAAAATCACCAATCAGATTTTGGAGTAAATTAAAACAAGCCCTTTTCCTTAGATTTTTACCCCATGATTATGAGTTGCACTTATTTGATCTTTATCAAAGTTGCGTCCAAGGTTTTAAAAGTGTGGAGGAGTATCATTATGAGTTCTTGAGGCTGGCAGCATGCAATAATCTTGAAGAATCCAACCTGTAGCAAGTTTCAAGGTATCTTAGAGTATTAAGAACATCCACAACTAAAAGGCTTGGAATGCACACTATTTGGAATATAGAGGAGGCATACCAATTGGCCTTGAAAGCTGAAAAGATGTAAAAGGCACATAAGAGGTTTGAATACCCTAGGAGAACAACTCAACAAATTCCAAATGAAGTGGTAGGAAAGGGGAAAGCATTAGCTGAAATATTGAAAATCGATAATGCCCCTAAAGATCTAAGAGTCGACAAAAGGAAGCCTTTTAAATGAGGTGACAGTAGCAGCAGCAACAATAGAGGAGTTCCTAAAGGTTCTAACCCTTATGAGCCACCAAAAATATACTTGTGTTATAAATGTCGAAAGCCCAGAAATATCTCTAGTAATTTGTCCTGAGAGAAAGATGGTCAATGTTGTTGAAAAATGAGACTGCCTTAATGAAGGTAAAGAAGATTTGGAAGAGCTTCAAGGAGAGGAAAAAGAAGAAGAGGAGTTTGATGAAGAGGTTGCTGAGGATAGAGCTAGTCTAGTAGTAAGGAAGATACTTTGTCCATTTAAAACTGAGGAGCCACAATAACAGAGAAGCATTTTCAAATCCTTCCACACTGTTAATGGTAAGGTGTGTAACTTGATTGTAGACAATTGCAGTGAGGAGAATTTAGTGCAAGAAAGTTGGTGGATCATATGATGCTTCCTACTGAGAAACATCCTCACCCCTACACCATTGGTTGGCTTACTAATGGGCTAGCTTTGAGAGTAACTAAAGTGTGTCAATTTTCTATTTCTATAGGAAAATCTTGTAAGGCTACTATTTATTGTGAGTGGTGGACATGAATACAAGCCACATACTCCTAGAAAGTGACCATGCTACCCACAAATGCAGCCTTTGATAGGCCAAAGACTTTTAGAGTGGAGGAAAAGACATTGTTGACCCTTAGTGGGCAAGATTTTGAGAGGGAAGTTAAGGAGACTCGAGAGTTTCATGTCTTGGTGGTAAAGTTATTGGAGGAGAAAGAGGAGGAGAATGGAGCTAATTCAGATCTGATCTAGCCATTTTTGAAGGAGTTTTCAGATCTGGTCCAGTCCAAATGACCTAATGAATTGCCTCCTATAAGAGATATTCAACATCACATTGATCTAGTACCTAGAGATAAGCTTCCTAATCTGCCCCATTATAGAACAAACCCTAAAGAAGTTCATATTCTAAGAGAACAAGTGGAAGAATTGATGAAAAGGGGCTTAATCCGAGAAAGCAAGAGTCCTTGTGTTGTTCCTACACTTTTGACACCCAATAAGGATAGATTGTGGAGAATGTGTGTTGACAGTAGAGCCATTAACAAAATTACTGCAAGATATCGATTTCCTATTCCCAGATTGAATGACATGCTTGATCAAATTTGTGGCTTTTAAGTGTTCTCTAAACTTGACTTGAAAAGTGGTTAACACCAAATATGGATTAGACTTGGGGATGAGTGGAAGACCGCATTTAAAACAAAAAAGGGGTTATATGAGTGGCTAGTCATGCCCTTTGGGTTGTCCAATGCCCCTAGCACTTTTATAAAACTCAGGAACCAAATGCTTAGACCTTTTAATGGAAAGTTTGTGGTTATTTATTTTGATGATATTCTTGTCTATAGCAGAAGAGTTAAAGAGCATCTAGAACATTTGAGGAGAGTTTTGTCTGTTTTACAACATAATAAGCTTTACCTAAACTTGAAGAAATTCAGTTCTTAACTAGCAAGTTACTATCCTTAGGGTATGTGGTTAGTTCTGAAGGAATTCATGTGGATGAAGAAAAGGTGATTGCAATTCGTGAATGGCCTGCCCCTATGAATGTTAATGAGGTTCGATCTTTCCATGGGCTAGCTACTTTCTACAGGAGGTTCATTAGAAACTTCAGTTCAATTATGGCCCTATCACAGAATGCATGAAGAAGGGAAAGTTTTGTTGGTATGATGTAGCAGAGAAAAGTTTTGCTTTGATTAAGGAAAAACTCAACACAGCTCCTATCCTAGCCTCACCGGACTTTGACAAGCTTTTTGAGGTTAAGTGTGATGCATGTGGAGTAGATATTGGAGCTGTTCTATCTCAAGAAGGTCGACCTATAGCTTTCCTTTATGAGAAGTTTAACGACGCAAGGAAAAGATGGAGAACCTATGATTAGGAATTTTATGCATTTGTGAGAACATTGAATCATTGGGAACATTATCTAATTCAAAAAGAGTTCATTCTTTACACTAATCATCAAGCTTTAAAGTTTCTGAACAGTTTAAAAGCAATTGAGTAATATGCATGCCAGATAGACTACTTTCTTAAAGAAGTTTCCTTTTGTTATTAAACATAAGTTTGGTATGACTAACAAGGTGGCTGATGCACTTAGTAAGAGGATAGTATTCCTTTCTACTGTGTCCCAAGAGGTAGTTAGATTTGAAGTATTAAACGAGCTTTATGAGGATGATAAAGACTTCAAAGACATATAGTTAAAGTGTATTCAAAAGCAGCCTGCTAGTGAGTTCCATATCATTGATGTTTTTCTTATCCATTGTAACCAACTTTGTGTTCCTCATACTTCTCTTAGAGAAAAGTTGATTCATGATGTGCATAGTGGAGGATTAGTCAGTCACATAGGAAGGGACAAGACTATTACTAGTCTTAAAGACAGGTTCTATTAGCCTTAGTTGAAGGAAAATGTTAGAAACTTTGTGAAAAGGTGTTATGTTTGTCAGAATGCTAAAGGAAGATCCCAGAATACTAGTTTGTATATGTCACTCCCTATCCTGGAAGATATGTGGGAGGACTTGTCTATGGACTTTGTCCTTGGACTCCCCGGAACACAAAAGGGAGTTGATTATATTTTTGTGGTAGTTGATAGATTTTCCAAAATGGTGCATTTCATTACATGTAAGAAGATTGTCGATGCATTTAATATGGCTAAAATGTTCTTTAAAGAAGTGGTAAGATTGCATAAAACTCCTAAATCCATTACATCTAACCGAGATTCACAGTTTCTTTGTCACTTTTGGAGAACTTTGTAAAGGATGTTTGATACTTCTTTAAACTTTAGTAGCACTACTTATCCACAATCAGATGGTCAAACTGAGTCATTTAATAGTGTTAAGATTTCCAGGAAAAACTTATCTTATATTTAATATACACTAATACATATATATATACAAATTAACTAGCAGGAAAATAGGTATCAATCAAAACTAAACAATATCTAGAAGTCTACAATAGAAATCCCTTAATTATATGGATTTCTATTTATAATAATCTTATCCCATAAGATTGATCTTATCTAAATCTCTATTCTTCAACACTCCCCCTCAAGCTAAGGAATAGATGTCTTCCATTCCCAGCTTGCATATAAGATCGTGAAATCTTGAAGCATTTAGCCCTTTGGTTAGAACATCTACTAGTTGATGATCTGAAGGAACATAAGACATACACACTAGTCCTTCTTCCAACTTTTCTTTGATGAAATATCTGTCAATCTCAATATGCTTTGTCCTGTCATGTTGTACAAGATTATATGTTATGCTAATTGCAGACTATAAACTGTATGACCCTCCTCTCCTGTGGCCAAAGTCAGAATTTGAGCACTTGTCAATTTATGCTTAAGCTCCTCAAAGCTCTTCTGACATTCATCACTCTAAATAAACTTCTAATTTTTTCCCAATAACTTGATCATCGGAGCAACTATCATCGAGAATCCCTCAACAAATCTGCTATAATAACCTACCAGACCCAGAAAACTCTTCACTTCCATCACTGTCTTGGGTGTATGTCACTTCACCACTGCTTCAATTTTCTTCGGATCAACATGTACCCCATTTTTAGAAATTACATGTCTAAGGAATACCACCTCATGGAGCCAAAATTCACACTTGCTGAATTTGGCATAAAGTTCCCTCTCCCTTAGTGTCTGCAGTACTATCTTGAGATGTTCCTCATATTCCCCTTCACTCTTGGAGTACACCAGAATGTCATCTATAAACACTATGATAAACTGATCCAGATACTCCTTGAAGACCCTATTTATAAGATCCATGAATGCAGCTGGAGCATCGGTTAAACTAAAAGGCATAACTAGGAACTCGTAATGCCCATACTGTGTCCTGAAGGCTGTCTTATTTACATCAGATTCTCTGATTCTGAGCTGATGATTGCTCGATCTGAGATCAATCTTGGAAAAGACCCTTGCTCCCTGCAGCTGGTCAAACAGATCATCTATTCGCGGCAGAGGATACTTGTTTTTAATGGTCACCTTATTGAGTCTCCGATAATCAATACACATCCACCATGTTCCATCCTTCTTCTTGACAAATAGAACAGGCGCTCCCCAAGGTGACGAACTCGACCTTATATACCCCTTCTCTAACAGCTCCTCTAACTGTTCTTTAAGCTCCTCAGCTCAACTGGAGCCATCCTATACGATGGTATGAAAATGGGTGCAGTCCCGGGAATCAAGTCAATGGAAAACTCGATTTTCCTCACCGATGGCAAACTAGGTAAGTCCTCTGGGAACACATCAGGAAATTCCCTTACAACCAAAAAATCCTCTAACCTCCCTTCCTTCCCCTCAGTGTCCACAACGTGTGCCAAGAAGGCTTCACACCCTTTTTCCATCATCCTGTCAGCTATCAAAGCCGAAATAAGTCATGGCAATGATATTCTCCTGTCTTCTCAAAAAGTTACCTTCTCTCCATTTCCCAGATCAAATTCTACCACCTTGAGGCTGCAATCCAACTTTGCATGATACTTCTCCATGGCATTCATTCCCAATATCACATCTAGACCCTTTAACTCCAACGGTAGCAAATCCACTATTAGTTGAGCACCCTCAATGAAAAGCTTACAATCCCTATACACTTGACTTATTATCACCTTCCTCCCTAAGGGAGTACTAACAATCAAGGGTCTATCCATTGGCATCAAATCAACATCATGAAAGATCATGCTTGCAGAAACAAATGAATGTGTGGAGCCAGAACCAATTAACAAATATACTGCAAAATTGAATAACTGAGCCATACCCGTGACAACTTCAGGAGCGGCTGCAGCTTCCTCTCTAGTCGTGGCATACACCCTTACCTGAGCCTGAGCCTGACTCATTGGCCTTCCTGGAGGAATAGCCTTCTTTGCAGCTCCAGAACTACCACCTCTGTAACTGGCCTGGGTCCCACTGTTTCTGCTCTCCTCGGGGCATGCAACTGCGACCCCTTTTGCCTCGGTACATGAGGACAGTCCTTGATCATATGTCCCTTCTCTCAGCGTCAGAAGCATGCTCCAAGTAACTTAAAGCACTCTCCTTTGTGTAGTTTCCCACAATGCCCACATTGGGGATTTGTGTATCTACTCCTCCCTACCCTGTTATTGCCTCCTATTGTTAAGGCCGGCACTGACACTACTCTTGCTTGCTTGTTCTTAGCATAGGCACTACTCCCTGCCTCACTCTGTGTGTGTGAGCTTTTCACTCTCCTCACAGGCATTGAAGCACTCACCCCTTTCCTAGAAAGCTGCTCCCGGTTCTTCCTCTTCCTGCTCACTTCGTATTTGATGTTCTCCAGTTTCTCTGCCTGGAGGGCCGTATCTACCAATAGTTGGTAGTCACAGAAATTATGGATTAGCACCTTCACCTTGATCCCTAAATGGAGATCTCCCTTAAACTTGCGGCACTTGTCCTCCTCATTAGCAACAATGTTTGCTGCATACCAGGAGAGTTGAGTAAACTTCAGCTCATACTCACTCACACTCATATCCCTCTGTGTGAGATTTAGAAATTCTCAAGCCTTCTCTTGGATATAGATCCTAGAGAAGTATTTCCTCCTGAAAGCTTCCAAAAATTCCCTCCATGTCAATATCGGCGGTATGTCCTAACTATGGGGCACTGACTCCCACTAATGAAGTGCATCCTCTTGCAGCAAGCTAACTGCATAATCCAGCTTCTCTTCATCAGAGCACTTCATCTGAAGCAGGACTCTCTCAGTCCTCTTCAACCATGCTTCAGCCTCTTCAGGGTTGGTAGTCCCGTTAAAATCTACAGCTCCATACTTACAAAGCTTATCATACTATCCAATCCTCTCCACTGGAGCTTGCATCGAAACTTGAGACCCTTAGCCTATGGCATATGAGAAAGCCTGAGCAAAAGCTTGAAAGAACCGTGGATCTAGAGGGTTTGCTTAAGGCATAGGAGGTGGAGGCAGTGGCACTTCATGCTACACACTAGGTGCCTCCAAATCAAGAGCAGAATGTGTCCCAACATCTTGCAGGACATAGGATTCATCCGTGCTCCCTTAGCGAGAGTGAGATCGAGTCATAGCTCCTCGAGCTCTCTTTCGAGGTGGCATTTTCATTCCTTCAATATAAAACCATTGAAAACTTTTAGTTCATGCAAAACAATTTTCAAAGTATGCAAAGCAATTCAAATCGTATAAAACAATTTCAAATCATGTGAAACAATTCAAAACAATGCAAGTAGTTCATTTAAAACAATGCATGTACACTTCATGTCTCGACCTACCCATTTCGCGCTTAGGATACTCCTAAACTTGATTCTAGACCTAGACCTCAACCTGGAGGCTCTGATATCATAAGTGTTGGGGACCCTACCCTTGTGAGTCACGTGCCCGATGTCCTAAGTGACATCTGGACGCGCATCCCACAAGGGTGGAGTGCCCACACCGGACAATCATAAAAAAAACTCACTTTTCCTATTTCGAACAGATTTTGGGAAAACTCAAATTGGAATTTCAATAGGACCTCTTCGGTACATTTGATCCCCATTGTCTTAAGTCTCTAATGACACCAATATCATTCAATTTGGTTTGAAAATCTAAAAGCTATAGCCCAAACATTTTCGGACTATTTTTTCACTAAAACAATACACTACACCCAACTTCACTCCAGAAATTGAAATTCTTAGGGACTGAATTAAAATCCAATTCCTTCAGATAATTTGTAGCTCTATGTCTCTATCTTATTTAGAAACAATAATCATCGCATTTGGAGCTCTACAGGTCAAGATATCATCAAAATACTGAAGCATTTTTAGTAAAAATATCCAACTCACACTCTTCCAACCGATCCACTCAATTTGATTAAATCAATCTTTTTCAAACGAATACCAAAGGCTATAAATTTTTTTATAGAGATAGAAGAATGTGTTACAAATCCAATGCTTTAAAAATCAAATCATTTGGAGGTCAGACGTCAAAGTTATGATCAAAAGAGTGAAAGGTGTTCAGGTCTGGAAACACGAGCAAAGTCACGTGACCTGCGGCGCGGCCGCAAAGTCGCGATCGCAACGCGTCGCAATCGCGACTTGCTTCCCCTCTTCCTCCTTTGCTTTTCTTCCTCAGACCTGTTTTAGAAAAAAAAAAGGCATAATTCTCACTACAAATATTGGATTAAGGTCGTTCAAAGACCGTTTTAAAGAAAACTTTTAGATCTACAACTTCCATCTCAAAAACAAATTTATCTCTAAATGGGTCAAAATTTCAAAATATTGTAGCTGTCCACCTCTCCAATGCTTCCTACATCCATTATAACATCACATTCACTCATAACCTTCCTATTTTCACTTCTTCTAAAGCAATAACGCTCCTTAAACATTCAATTACCAACTTGGGTGCATTAAACTCCCAAAACTCAACTCAAATGACTCATCACATACACAAACTCTCATCATTCACCATAGTTGTCATGTACATACCTCCTATGCAACATCACCAATTATAATGCTCATATCTTTCAACTCTGTTACCCAAAATTTACATACTTTATAGCGTTGGAAAGCTAAGAAGATAAGCTACAACTTTCCATAAGACAACTTTGTCTAGTTCCATCTAGATTAGTACAGTTTTCTTCTTGAATCCTGTATACAATTTCCACCTCTATGAAAAGCTTGAAAATGCAATATAAAGACTTTGGAAATCATGAACAAAACATAATGTACATATATATTTCATTAACATCAAAAAAAATAAGAGTTTTACAACACTTTAGTGGGCATTTTGAGCCCCCTCACATCATAATCCAAAATACAAAGTTTACAAAAAAAACTAGAATCGCTCAAAATGTGACTAAAGCATTGTTTTACATAATCTAACTTCAAAAACAAAACATGCAAATTAGAGTGATGCCTTGACTCTTGACTCGATCACTCGATATCTTGTTCATCGCCTAAAGATGGGAAGGAAGGGGTGAGCTTAAAGCTCGCAGGTAACAGTCTTATAACTGGTAACAAACAAAAACCATTGAAAACTATCATAATCATAGCAAATTTTCAAGAAAATCCATAAAACATATATTTCTCAAATTCTCAACTTGTCAAACCAATTCACAACTCATATAAGTCAAGCATTTGTCAAACTTGTCAACACATATAAACACATAAGCACATCATCATGGTTTGGGTAAGTCCATGAACATGACGAACTACACAATTCCACATAATGGTCCTATGTAGTCGTAAACTTGAGGGAGTCCATAAAGGAGCTCTGTGTCACTAGCGGGCAGGCGGGAGAAGCCTTTAACTTGGTCAACATGAACGTGACATTCTTAAATGGATTACACCAAACCCACATAACATGTAATTCATGAATTGTAAACTAATTGCCCAAATGGCACATTTTGAAAAAAAACTTGTTTTTCATGAACATTAAAGGTTTCATATGCAATGCCATCATCATTTCACACTTCATTAACCAATACCCCATACCAATCATATAACCATTTCTCAAATCATCCAAAACCCACAAATACAACAATTATGGAGCAATTTGAAATCATTCCCATATCAATCAAAATTCATTCATAAAATTCATATAAAAAAACATATGGCACATTCTCAAACCATTTTAAAGAACAATAAATGCACATTTTCAAGGTAGTTGGAAATCATTTAATTCCATTTATTTGAAAGAAACTTTAATAACTTATTGACTCAACTATAAAAATGTCACCCACTTTAATTTCCTTGCTTGAAAACTTGGTCAAGGATGTCCCTCCTCTAGGTCCTCTTGCCTCTCTTGCCTCCCTTCAACATTGACAAAAATTCCATTCAAAAGTGCATTCCAATTAAAGAAACCTATGCATGAAATTAATCCTAGAATACTTATACCCGTGCATTTTCTAAGCACTTTGAACCAAAACTCATCCAAAAATCCAAAAGATTAAACATCAACTTACCTTGAATCTTCACCAAACAATGATTTTCTTGGCTCCAATGAAAGCTCTTCCCTTCCTCTTTCTTTTTCCCTTCTTGAGCAACCTCAAACTCACTCTTTAATACTAAGAAAAGATGTAACCTAGCCCAAAACTCTATTCTTTTCTCAACTTCACCGAAACCTCTCTTTCTCACTTTGATTTTCGTATATCACTTCTTCCTTCAC
>JAOQML010000006.1:13471848-13483532 GCA_027568935.1 Erythroxylum urbanii | reverse complement strand
TACCCCTTTATGAATTTTTACTACCTTTAATTCAACTAACCCAAGAAATAAATTCTACTAACATAGACATAAATAAAAAATAAATTAATTAATTAACTCCCAAAAATTCACTTATCCAAACCTCATAATATTTAAATCATGCTTAACTAAAAAAAACATTCGGGGGCTAACATATAAGTTATCATTCCGACACCATCTCTTCATTTCGAATAGAAAGTTCAATAAATATTTCCGTGACATAATCCCTTGTCTAAGTGTTGTGAGTTGATCTTGGAGATCTTCCTCGTAACGAAATGGTAAGTATTTTTCTTATAACTTTAGCTTCATCTCTTCCCAATCAAGAATTGGTGGTTGGCCTTACTCTTTTATATCTCTTGCATTGTTTGACCTTACTCTTTTAATTAAACTTCCAAATTGTGTACAAATCATTTTATATTGGAAAAATAATGCTCACTTTTGATTTTTCTTTCATAACTAAGTAGTTTTCGTACAATCATCAATGAACATTACAAACCATTTAGGACCATAAATGTCATATATTCTAGGCGACCCCTATATATCAATATGCATCAAAGAGAAAGGGCTAGTAGATCTTATATTACTTGATGGAAATGACACTAAATGATGCTTAGCAAATTCATATGTATCACAATGAAACTACTGACATTTTCATTCTTAAAAAGTAAAGGAAACATACTTTTAAGAAAAACAAATAATGGATGACTAAGGCAGTAATGATAAAGACAAATTTCAGATTTATTGGAAGATAGATTACTTGATAAGTAGGTGAAATAGCTTATTCCTTTTGTTTTTATTACCACTCATATCCTCAAGGTAATAATTCCATTATTCACCTTAACAAGCACAATGGTCCTCCCTGTAACCAAATCCTAAAAAACACAATGTGCAGGATAGAAAGTCACTTTATAATTCAAATCTTTGGTAATTTGGAAGACAACTTTGAGACATGTAATACAATATGTAGAGACAAAGAATCAGCTAAATTTATTGTTCCTTGGCCTACAACAGTTATAGGAAATCCATCAACAACAATAATTTTTCAACCTCTAAGACATAGGTTATATATTCTAAATCTAGTTAGGTTGTATGTCATATGGTCAGTAGCTCCTAAGTTTATGACCTAAGAGCCTGGGGAGGAAAAACTTGAGGCATTAAAAGAATAAGAATTAAGGCACTTACCTAATTGAGCCAATGAACAAGTAGTAGAGGATTTTTCAAAAGAGTTGAGAAGGTTTCTTAGCTTGTCTATTTCTTCTTTCTTAAAATTTCCAACATCAACATTGTTGGATTTTTCTTAAAGTTGTGAAGTGGGCTTTACCTCCTTTGAATCCTCCCTTCCAATGTCCCTTCCTATATAGTTTGAAGCAATCACCTCACATATGGCATGGTTTTTTACAATATATGCACCAGACTGAGTCTTTATTTTTTGTGACGGTCTTATTATTCATCTTTGCAAATAGTATTGTTGAGCTTTCTACAGTTTTTGGCTCCAACATAACTTCTCTTCTATTCTCTTCGGCCTGAAGTAGTGATATTATCTCATTCAGAGATATTAACTTTCCCAAAATTCTAAACTCTTATCTAATCCAATTATACATTAAGGCTAGTAAGAAAATCATAAATTCTATCCTCTTTGATAAAGCAATTTAAGGTGACTACATGTTCAACACACTACATCTAAACACATCAGTAGTGGTCCATTTCTTACTATAGATTTTTCAAAAGATTGTCATACTCCATAGTAGAAAGGTTACCTTGTTTAGTAGCTGAAATCTTTGTTTTGATTTCATATATTAGAGCAACATCTTCTGCCTTTGAATAGGTCTATCGAAGATTATTCATATGTCCTTAGTTGTTCATAAGAACATGCTAGTGTAGCTTATTTTAAGTATCATGGCATTCTTTAATCCCAAGCAACCAATTTTGGGTCTCCTTTTTTTGGTCCAGTTCTAAGAAAGTGGCTGATCTTGCTTTTTTCTTTGAGAAATGTCTAAACAAACTGTGACCACTTCAAGTAATTTTTTCCATTAAGCTTATAGACTACTTGGATATTTTATAGATCCCCCATATGTTGAGTATAGTTAATGTCTCTTCTAATTCGGTGGTGAGGGTAGTTTCTAAAATTTCTAACATGTTGAAGGTTGCAACAAGGATAAGGAATATTGGCAATTAAGGCCTAAGATAGGAAAAGATCAGCAATGAAGGTTGGCAAAAGAAGGTCCTAAGAGCAACTACTCTAATAACATAAACAAAAGGCGAAATGGTCACTATATTAAATCATTTTTTATCCTAGGCTTTACATAATTTATACAAATGAGAGTTGACTCCTATCAATCTCATGAAATCTAATATATCCTAAAAATCAGGAAATAATTATTTTATCCCAAAATAAAACAAAAATCATAGGCTATAAACGGAGTTCCTAGCTGCGATTGAAGAAAATATTTTAGATTTTGAACAATGGTTATAGATACAAAAATAACGTGCATTATGATGACATGTTTAAAGCACAAGTTGATGTAGCCTATGTAGCTCTTAAAAAGGCTAGTTTTCTAAAGATGGAAATCATAGTTTATGAAACAGGTTAGGCTTCTTCTAGAAAAAAAAAGAAGAGGCAAGTACTACTTTATAGAATTTGGAGCCTTACAATCATAATATGAGTAAATTTCTGGCAAATTGTGAAGCAAGAGGGGCATAGTTGTGGAACCCCTTTGCCAATTAGGATGTCCTCATAAGAGGACCTAAAACAAATAATATAAAGGTTCCACGTAGTTTTAAATTTATAGAACCCTAACAGAGTTTTAAGGTTCCATCAATTTAGGATTTTAATTAAACATATCTAAAATGTTAGAATTTTTTTAAAATTTCTAGAACCCTAACAAAGTTTTAAGGTTCCATTAATTTAGGATTTAAATTAAACATATCTAAAACATTAGAATTCTTTTTAAACACTCTCAAATGTTTTGACTCAAAGTTAAATTTTGCTGCAAATATTAGGGTTCCAACTGCTCTTTTTACTTGTGTAAATACCATTATCCTACATAAGTCACAAATATGTCAGATCCATGCCTATCAGTACATAAGCATAAGGTACGCTTCAAAAGCTAAAAGATGAATGAAAATAGTTAGGATACATTAGTGCAATTATGGATAATTATGGTTATGTTTTACAATTAACAAGTTTTAGTTTTAAACGTTGGCAAGTAAATAGTCATTTCCTTTCACAGCTTTTTGGTTACTCTATTTGAAAAATAAAAAGAGTAAGAAAGCATATTTAAATAGAACAAAATATGAGAAAACAAACCTATGCCTTCTCGAATAGACAAGTTTGGTCTTATGATTTCATCATAATTGACCAGAAATATATCACCAATGTAAAGATGATTCGTTGGGACATAAACACTGCATAGCTCCTGATAGCCATCACCCCTCTAGACCAACCATATATATCAATAAAAAACTCAAACAAAAGAAGTTACAGTTAATCTATGCCAAAGTTAGGATTATAAACACTTCTCACTTTTGAGATGGTTTTATTGATATCTTATAGAACAAAAAGCTAGGAGAAAGAAAAACAAGAGGGAAAAAATCCTTGAAATAAAGTATGTACCTATGTACTTTGATACTACAACATCAAGGAAGAGGAAGGTTTTTTCTTTATTTGGACTTTACTTAGTTTTGGCAACTAGTGTAACCAAACAATTAATTAAGAAGATCTTTTAGCTTTAGCTAGATAAGTAGCAAATACTTGAAGAATAAATGTTGATGTGATGAACCCAAACACATATTCACTGTGGCGAGGATGACGAATAATTGCAAGCTCTTTAAAGGCAGTTATATTTTGGTCTGCGTGAAAGAAGATGACAAATTAAAGAATTAAGAACGAAATTAAAAGATCAATTTAGTACTTGTTCACTCATTTAAGTCTTTAATTTATCAAAACCAACTTAGAGTGTGATAATGTAGCCATACTTGTTTTCTTATGCCCTACAAGCAAAAGTTATTACCCCTATTTCCTTCACAAATTTTAATTTTTCCTTCTCTAATAAATAAC
Source organism: Erythroxylum urbanii (assembly GCA_027568935.1). Classification (NCBI taxonomy): domain Eukaryota; kingdom Viridiplantae; phylum Streptophyta; class Magnoliopsida; order Malpighiales; family Erythroxylaceae; genus Erythroxylum; species Erythroxylum urbanii. The sequence continues at coordinate 13,479,457 of JAOQML010000006.1, read as the reverse complement.
AAAGGAAAGGCCAGAAAAGAGCAAAAGAAAGTAATATTTATCTTGTGCACATGACTATTACAAGATGAGAGAGATAATATTTGACAATAGAATGTTTTACCACTTCATTTTTCATAATACCAAAAGCACAACAAAGTCGAATAGAATCACCTGGAGAAATAGCAGCACTAATTTGCTTAGAAGCTAAATATATGTGCTTCACAAATGGAATTTGCTTAATAAACCATTCCCCAATCCAAAAAACAGTGGCACCCAACCATGATCAAGCAAATATGCCAACAAAGAGTATAAAAAGCATTAAAGTGACAAAGCCAAGATCTACATCAAAATAAATGTCTAGCAAAAATTCACAAAAATTCAAACTTCCAAAAATAAAAAAAGGAAATGATTTGGCATATTAAACTAATCAAACATAAAAAATGACATGTTTATTTACATGGTAAAAACATGAGGATATAACTTAAATCAAAGTGTTTCACAGTAATAAAGAATCATAGCACAATCATTGGACATATGGAGTAAGCATAAGAACATATAATGGAAAACCAATTTGTTAATGTTAGAGAATAAGATCTGATTCTAATATAATAGTATCTTTAGGGATTACATCTATCTTTAGAAATTATTATTTGATTTGATTACGATTATAATTATAACTTACCATACATGAAATCCAACATATAAAGGGAATGAAAGTTGTTGATTTCTGTAAGCTCTTCCCATCCCTTTTCTTAATTCACAGCATGGTATCAGAGCAGGTTTTCTAAATCCTAACTCTAATTCCTTTTCTTCCCACAACCGAGCCCATACTCAAACCTTTCTCACAAAAATAAAACCAACCTCAACAATCTAAGCCTATAAACACCTCAAGTAGCCATCGCTATCCAACCAGTTATTTCTATAAACTGAACCGCACCAACTCCAAAAACCTATTGGTGATATTCTTTTAATTGCTGAAAATTGGGTTTGTGTGTTCAACCATAGTCGGTTATGGGTTTTTCTATCTTTAATTGCTAGAAATTGGTTTTGTATGTTTGACATCGTTATTGATTTCATCGTTGTCATCGTTGTTATTACTGGTGATGATCAAAGTGGAATTCATAGATTGAACGAATTCTTGAAATAACTAATCCAAACAAAATATCTTAGTATATTAAAGTATTTTTTGGGAATCGAATTGTAAGATCTAAAGATGGCTTTTGTCTTTCCTAATGCAAGTATGTTCTTGATCTCCTAAAAGAAGCTAACTTGTTGGGATGTAAACTGCTACATTCTCTAATGGATCCCAATCTCAAACTTGATGCAGACTAAGAAAAACTTTTAAAAGATCCAGAAAACTATAGGAGACTGATTAGAAAATTAAACTATCTTATAGTTACTATGCCTGACATTCCATTCAATACAAATGTGGTGACTCAATTTATGCAATCCCCTCAGACAAGTAATTGGAATGCAATTATTCGAATCTTGTAATACCTCAAATGCAATGTTGGAAAACGACTCTTATATAAGAACTATGGGCATTGCTTAGTTTAAGCCTATAGTGATGCTAATTAGGCAGGTTTAGGACTGATCGGCGATCTACTATAGGGTATTGCATATTTGTTGGAGGCAATCTTATTTCATAAAAAAGAAAAAGAAAATTTTGGTTTCCTATTCCAGTGCACAAGTAGAATATCGAGCCATGGCATATACAACTCGAAAACTTGTCTGGGTAAAATATATGCTACAGGAACTTAGATTTCAACTAACATAACCTATGGAGCTAATGTGTGATATTCAAGTAACCATTTACATTGCTTCTAATCCAGTTTTTCATGAAAGGACAAAACATATTGAGGTGGACTGACACTTTGTTAGAGAAAAGGTATAACAAAATATGATAAAAAAAACACTCATGTGAAGTCTGAAGACCAATTAGCTGATCTATTTACCAAGTCTTTGGTTGGAAGTTGCGTAACACAACTATGTAATAAGCTTGGAACTTATGATATATATGATCCAGCATGAGGGAGAGTGTTAGAGAATAAGATCTTATTCTCATATAATTCAGTATCTTTAGGTAGTATGATTCAGTATCTTCAGGGATTACATGTATCTTTAGGAATTATGATTTGATTTGATTACAAATATAATTATAACTTACCATATATGAAATCTAGTATATAAAAGGAGTGAGAGCTATTGATTTCTACAAGCTATTCCATCCCTTTTCTTAATTCATAGTATTTAATAACAAATATAGATAATCAATCATGAAAAGGTACTTTTGTAATTGAGAAATTTTTGTTATGAATAAAAATAATTGAAGAAAACTACTAGCTTCAGATATCTAGAAAAGAGTGAAACCTTAAAAGCAAGAATCATAAACATGATGCATACAGATCAACCTTCTTATTATCATAATAAAAGGTTTACAAAATAGGAGCAACCATCCAATTACCCTAACCCCAACTTACCCCAGGTAAGGATTTGTACTCAATATCACTTTAAGCGAGTCAAATTGAGAAGTAACTTGCTATCACATAGTTAAATATCAAGTAGAAAGAACGTGTGATTAATGCTTACCAAATATGTCAATTCCAAGTTTAGCATATATTAAACTGAAGAAACCATCTACAAACTCGATAAACCACCATGTGACTAGAAATGTAACAGCAACAGGGAAGAAAACAAAACTGCAATTGCATCAGTTAAACTATGTTGGAAAAGAGATGGATGATCTAAATGCAAAAAGGAGAAAGTATTAAGAAAAAATCCCTAAAAGCAAAGGAAAGGAAAGGAAATTAGGTTAATTACCATCCACTCATGAACTTCTTAGAAACCCAACTTTGAAGAATAGCATATGATGCCTGAAAAAGGAAAAAAAATATAAATGACATTTAGTATTAGTAGAGAAAACAAAAAAAAATGTTAGCAACGTCTCTCAAAATCTGATGTTGTGGAAGTTATTCGCTACTTCCTTTTAGAGTGAACGAGTGAACTAACACTGCATTGAATTATTCACCATGTTAAGCCTTGAACTACTAAGAACAATCTATCTTATCTTTTTACTAACCAACTCTAGTTTTAATCAAAACTTTATAGCTAATAAGAAAATTGAAAATCAAGAAAAAGAGGCTAGCAATGGGACAAAGATAACAAAGAAGAGCACTAACCTTACGAGCAAAGGGAGTAGGCTAATAGAGAATTTTTCATAGACATTGAGAGATTAGAAGAAACAGAGTTAGTAAAAATCTTATATCCCCCTCTTCTATATTGCCATGGCAATATATATACGACAACAGTGGCTCAATCCACTAACAGATTTCAACAAACAAATAAAAGATGCTAGCTACTTATTCGGCCATAATAGAGTAACTCACTAAAATTTAACTACTCCTATTTTAAAGCTACTAAGCAACAGAATAGGACCAAGTCTAACAACTCTAATCACATACATCAATGCTGCTCCTCAAGACCCATGCAACCCATGCACCACCTATGTAGATATCATCCCCCCCCCCAAGTATCCTTGTCCACAAGGATGAAATTGAGATAAGTGCATGAAAAATGCCATAAATTTTCCCAAGTGGCATCACCCTCCGAAGTCTTTGCCCACTTAATCAAAACTTCAGCCTTAGGCCTATATTTTCCCTTCTAAATGGTTCTGCGATCTAACACTTTTTTGGTATTGGTAGTATAACTAATTCATCTTGAATGGGTGGTAAAGCTAGTAAGGTTGGAGGTTTGTTCCCCATATATCTTCATAAGAGGCTCATATGGAACACATCATATACTTAGGCTACTGGTGGCAAAGCCAAACGATACATAATTGACCTAACTTTAGCCAATATCTCAAAGGTTCCAAAGAACCTAGGAGATAATATCACTGAGCTGCAAAAAGCTATTGAGGATTAGAGGTAGGGTTGTAGCTTCAAATAAACATAATCGCCCACCTGAAATTATACCTCTCGATGATTTTGATGTGCTTCATTCTTCATCCTCTCTTGGCCTAAAGCCAAATTACAATTCAAGTCTCGCAAAATGGTTGTCTGATCACAAAAATGTTCATCCATAGCTGTCCTCGCACTATCCTTGGAATGTAAGGAAGTAAGTTTGGAGGAGGAACACTATATACAACTTCATAAAGAGTAATTTTGGTAGCTAAATTTCGACTTATATTATAACTAAACTTAGCCCACAGTAACCAGTCAATCCATTTTCGGGGCTGATCTCCTGTGAAGCATCACAAGTATTGCTCGAGTATATGGCTAGTAACCTTGGTCTGACCATCTGTTTGTGGGTGGTAACTTGAACTCATTTTGAGTTTTGTTCCCTACAACTTAAAGAGATTTGACCAAAAAGCACTTACAAAAATTTTATCCCTGTTAGATATAATGGATTGAGGCACCCGTGCAATTTGAAAATGTTGGAGATAAACGTATTAGCCACGGTGGTTGCTATATAGGGATGACGAAGAGGAACAAAGTGGCTATATTTGGTGAGTCTATCGACCACCACCATAATGACTAAAAACTCTTGTGATGATGGTAGTCCTTCTATAAAATCCATGGAGATGTCGGTCCATACCTTAGTTGGGATCGGTAATGGTTGAAGGAGATCAGCTGGATGCAAATTGTCGTTCTTAAAGCATTGACATGTATTACAAAGGGACATGTATTACAAAGGAACAAAATTTGTTTGACCAAATTGCGTAACCCATGCTAAGTGAAACTGTTTTAAATTTGTGCCAATGTTTTATAGTATCCAAAGTGGCCCCTAACAGGGGAGGCATGGCAATCTACAAGAATGGCTGGTAATAGAGAACAATTAGGACTCAAGTAAATTTTATTTTTAAAAACCTATACCCCAATCATGCTGCACATAGAGTGGCTCAAGTCGGTTGAGGTTCCTTTGATCTAGTTGTTTATAGAAAGAATCATGTTGCGCCTCTTGTTGGAGAGTAATCCACCAGTCCGTATGAGGCAAGGATAGTGCCATCATTTGGAATTCAACCTTCCTTGATAAGGCATCAGCTCCTTGATTCTCTTGTCCACGTCTATACTCTATAACATAGCCACCTGGCTTGAACCAGAGTAGAGATTTGTTGCTCTAGGAGATATTTAAGGCTTTTTTGGTCTATTTTGACAATGAAAGCAAGCCCAAGCAAATATGGACTCCATTTATGAATGGCTTTTGATGATAGCAAGCATTTCCTTTTCATATGTTGATAAGGCCAATGCTGACTCTTTTAATGCTTCGTTAAAATAGGCAATGGGATGGCCTTGTTGGGATAGAATCGTGCCAATTCCTAGACCACAAGCATCACTTTCAACAATGAATTGTTGTGAAAAAAGCTTCAGAGCTAGTGGAGACAACATGGCTACCTTTAATTTCTGGAAGGCATACTCTGCTGGTTTCAACCAATTAAAACCTTCTTTGGTGAGCAATTGTGTTAATAAAGCAGCAATACTTCCAGAGCCACTAATAAACTTGCGGTAATACCCAGCAAGCCCTAAAAAATCTCGAATTCCCTTGGTGGTAGATGTTTTTGACCACTCCTGTATTGCTTGTACTTTGTTAGGATCCACGGCTACTCCTTTTTTGAGATGAGGTGCCCTAAGTAGTCTACTTAAAGTACCCCGAAATGACATTTCGATTGCTTTGTAAATAACTTATGTGTCTTCAATGTTTTCAAGACTACCAGTGGGTGTAGCAGATGTTCTTGCCACGAGCTACTGTAGACTAAGATATCATCAAAAAACACTAAGATAAATTTACGTAAATGAGGCTAAAAAGTATCATTCATTAGACTCTGAAAGGTGGTAGGTGCATTTATAAGTCCAAAGGGCATGACCACGAATTCATAATGCCCCTCATGTGTGCAAAATATAGTCTTCGTGATATCATCTTTGTGGACTCTTATTTGGTGATAATCGGATCGCAAATCTAGTTTTGTATAATATTTGGAGCCATGTAATTCATCCAGGAGTTCGTTAATTATCGGAATCGGATACTTATCCTTAATGGTGATCTTGTTGAGAGCTCGATAATCCACACAAAAGCACCAACTCCCATATGGTTTTTTTACCAATAACACAGGTGAAGAAAATGGACTACAACTTGGTATAATCAACCCTGAACTCAAGAGTTCCTACACCATCTTTTAGATTTCCAATTTTTGGTAGTCTGGATATCTGTATGGCCTAACATTAACTGGTTCAATGTTGGGGTGTAGCATAATTTGGTGCTCATGGTCTCGATGTGGAGGCAGATGTGTCGGTGGCTTAAAAAATTGCTTGAATTCTTCTAAGATGAGACTCAAATCCTTTGGATACACTTGTTTTTCCTCAACTTCCTGTGTAGACAACAACTGGAGAAAGAGACTTGTAACTTAGATGTAGTAGCATTCTTTTGCTCTAACAACTGGAGAAAGAGACTTGTAACTTGGATGTAGTAGCATTATTTTTCTCTAAGAGCTTCCATGCCCATTTGTTTAATGCCTTGAAGGGTCGTTTATGTGACCATTGAGAAAGGACATTATGAGTTGCTTGTAATTTGTTTCAATGGGTCTTAGCATCACCAACCATTGCACGCCTAGGACAAGTGGGTAGGCTACAATTGGAAGAACGTAAAAATCTGCCTTCATGTGATACCCTTGAATATCTAAAGGTAAGGTTAAGCATTTCCCCATACAATTGATTTTCTATCTATTAGCTACCATGACCTAGAAAGCTTGGCCCTTAGTTATTGGTAGTCCATAGTTTTGCACTAATGATTGATCCATGAAGGTGTGGGTACTCCCACAATCCACCAAAATTGTCACTTCTCTCCCCTTCATTCTACCTAGAAGTCTTACAGTTTATAGGTGTTTAGTACCTGCTATAGCGTGGAATGATATTTCTCGTAATGCCTCATCATCTTGATGATTATCTTGAACTTTGGATTCTCGGTCTTCGCCCACAGCAACATCTTCCATCATAAATAATTGCGGACATTAGAAATGATGAATAGGGACAACCCGTTTGTCACAGTAATAGCACAAACCCTTCTCTCAACTGTTGGGCCCTGTTTTCGAAGCCCAATATCAGCCATGGGATCATGAAGCTTGAGCGTGGAGGAAGGCTTAGAATTTGGAAATTTAAAAGAAAAGTCCTTCGAAAGCAAAAGCGGGCTTTGTCAAGGCGAATTGTGGTTTTGCTGTGGCGAACATATTGGAAAATCCCCTGGAACCTTTGGGAATTTTACGCCGCAGTGAGTGATTGAACTTTGTCGCGGCAAGCCCGAAATTTTATCTTACACTTGGTCTCGCCGCGGTGAACTCACCACGCCAACAAAAATAAATAACTTTGGGTTAGTTACGCCACGGTGAACTCTTGGCTTCGCCGCAGCGAAAACCCCTATGGCAGAACCCACAACCCAAAATGTCCTGTCTTACTTCATATCAACTTAAAAACCACAAACAAGTTCTTAAAAACTTAGTCTCGTTTCCATAATCGGATACTTTGCGAAAACAAGAAAAATCATAGACAAATCCAAACATAAATTTAATTTATAACAAAAGACATAAGTTTTACAAAGCTTTAATGGCATTTCAAGCCATAATACATCAGTTGAGTTCGAAAAC
>JAOQML010000006.1:13421426-13431904 GCA_027568935.1 Erythroxylum urbanii | reverse complement strand
TTTTCTCCTTTCTTCTCCCTCACTCACGATTCTTTCTTCAATTTCAATGCAAAACAACATCTTCTTTCACTTATGCCCTAAATGAATGAGCAATGACCACTATGCCCTTCCATGTAATGCCTTAGCCTTCTAAACTTAAGTGATCTTCCAATTTTGCCCTTATACATTCTTACTTATTCAATTTAACTTACACCATACTATACTCTAACTTAATTTTAATTTCTCCATTTAATACTTCCAATTCCATCAATCTAAGCAATAAATGCTCCAATCATTGACATGCTAATCAAACTCCAAACAAAATAATTTATATTCCAAGACTATAAAATTTAATCAATTCATACTTAATAAAATAAAAAAAATTTGGGGGCCAACATAGAGCCCGGTATCTGCGACGGATACGGGACAGTGAAAAAGGCACTCGATCACAACAATGAAATAAATAAATGTGAGTCTCATGTACATTGCGTATATAATTGATATGTATGTTTAAATGATTGAAATGCACTATTTGAATGATTTCTGAATGTGAAATATGAATTAAGTGAATATGAAGTGTATGTGATTCAACATGATGATTAGTAAAATTATGTAAATTACGTGATTACATGAATTGATGTGTTATGTGATTGAGTGAGCCATCGAGGATGGTCCACTCACTGAGTTTGAAAAACTCAACCCAATATTGCGACATTTTTTCAAGCTTAGGGAGATCTCCAGTTAGAGAAAATTGGAATCTAACCACTACTTTTGAGTAAGAGATAGAGGTTAGGATCAGTTGGCGTTTGCATACATTTTTCTGTTATATTTGTCTTAAAGAATGTATTCCGCAAATATTGTAACATTGTATGTGAATAATTCTGTTTTGAAATGACTTTCCAAATTGGAAATGTTTGTAAATGAGGTTGCTCAATGAGTATGATAACAATTGTGACTTTGTTGTTTATGAAAAATGGGCCCAAATTTGATTAGTGTTTTTCGGTAATATGCGTGTGATGTTTGAAAAGAGAAAAATTTTCAATGAGTTTAATTGTTTGACTACTCTAGCGCACCGCTTTCACAGGGTGTGTGTCTAAATGTCCTCGGGATGTACGGATACGTGCTCAGTAGAAGTGGGGTGTTACAATAGCCCTCACTATAAATTTGAGAAAACTTATAGTTTTCTTAATGAGTCGATATCCAATATCACCAAGAATGACCTTGGGTTTGTCCAACAAGCCACCTTAGGTCAATCGGTAGGTATCATTCATGCCAATTGCATTCAGTTATACAACTATTGACTTGTGCCATCAACTGTTGATTTAGCACACTCATTGGGTTATCAACTCTTGATTTATAAATATTTTTGTGAAAGAAAATAAGAAAAAAATTCTATAATTTATACGAATTACTCCAAATCAACATGCATGTCAGTCACAACCTAGCAAACACTTTGCACATGTTCAATACATCATCTAATACATGCATAAACTTACTCTGATACCACTGTTAGGTTTCATGAACATATGCATCATATGTGTGAGGATGCAGTGGAAGTTTCATAATCTAGATTCCAACACCATGATAACTCGGAAAAGCCAGAATCACACATGCATGTATAGACATATAAAAGAACATGGAATTAAAAACCTTTTACCTTTTGATTTCTCCTCCTTTCTTGATTCTTCTCCCTATTTGGGCTGTTGCAAACTCCAAACCCTTCCTTGATGACCCAAGAACATGCAAAGATGAAGAAGAAACAATGTGTAAAGGTGAATTGAGCAGCAAACTAGATGAGTTCAAGTAGATGCTCACAATGAAAAGAATGATCAAGACTCTTGTTGCATGCACTTTGATTCATGCAACAATTGCATGAACAAGACTCAGGAAACTTCTCTTTCACTCTAGAACTCTTATAGAGACCTTATCCTCTCACTTAAGTGTGTAAGAACCAATTAGACTCTTCTATATATAAGTGAAGAACTCACTAATGTACCTAAGTCGTGCCTTCGGTCACGATCATGGCCTACTGAAAAAAATAGCCTTGCCTTCGGTCACAATCGTGGCCTACTTAAAACCAGCCATACACACTATATTTTTCATCCGATCTTTTATGCATGTGACCTTTAGGTTCTCGATTATTTTAGGCACTTGAATTAACTCTTAATTTGAGCCAATCATGGATGGTTTCATGCTACTTGAATTAACTCTTAATTCAAGTAAATCATGAAAGGTTACACGATGCCAATTTACCAAAATATAAGTGGATTAAGACACGAACTCTTTGATAGTTAATTCTCTGACTTACGAACCTTTTCATAGACAGTTATAATACAATTCTTCCTTTTACCATACTATAACCCTACTTGGTTCGAAGTATGGGCTACATGTCAACTCCCACTAGACTGACTACGTCACTTCTAGTCCAAGTGATGTTAGTTCTTGTCCTGGGATCTCATTACTCTATATGTCATTGAAGACTCTCTTCATGACACATATCTGCTCTGGCCAGAGACTTCTGAGTAATGACCCCAACAAGAGGCCTTGTGTATTATCTCCTTCTATCAGGAGTGGTGATCTTTTATTGGCTACCTAATTACCTTCTAATACCAATAACTATACCCAATCACCACCCTAAGAGCAACCTGATCTTGAGGTAACAAGGAATGATGTCAAAGCATAGGATTAGTATCTAAGATATCCTTGAGTACCTCAAGTCCAAGGATATTTACACTATTGCTATGATGAGATTAATCGTTGACATTTGATAATTCATTCATATGATAATCTCATAGCAGGTCATCCAATGTACTTACTACTCTTAGTAAGTACACACATGTTAACTCTAAACATCTCATGCTTACAGTTTGTGAGATCCACTGCTTGATCAAATCAGGGAGTATAACGTGTGTCAGTCTATCTGGATTAACAATGTCCTGTCTTATTAATCCTATAACTAGGGATTGTTTAGAAACTAATATAATTGCACATGATAGGAATCTCATTCTTATGATCTCATTATGATTTCCTTCATGTTATATTTTGTATCATGGACTTCATTAATTTGATTTAAGATCAACATCAATTCATATATATAAACGAACATCAAACTAATGAAAATTGCCTTTTACTTTATTAATCAAAATAAAGTTTGTACAAAAGTGCTAAAAGTGATTGCCTTTAGAGCATTGCTCTAGCAAAAGTAGTATAATCCATCGTATCAACCTCGGTTTAGACTCCTTATTTGCCAAAAAGGTATTTCAATGTTGCATGGTCAAAATATATAATAACTTTAGAGCCAAGAAAATAATATCTAAATTTATCTAAAGCAAAATATTGCTAAAAGCTCTTTCTCAATTATAGAATAATTTCACTATGTGATATCAATTGTTCTTGACATATAATAGACAACATGACTTTGTTTGCTAATTATTTAACCTAGAATAGCTCCCATTGAATAATTGTTAGCATTGCACTTGATCTCGAATGGAAGATCCCAATTTAGTAGTTGAATAATAACCATACTTGTTAATAATGCCTCGATTTTGTCACAAGCTTCCTTGCACTCCTTTCCAAATTCAAATGGAATGTCTTTTTGTGGCAACTTTGATAATGGTGCGGCAACTTGGAAAAATCTTTTAAAAACCTACGATAAAATTCTACATGTCTAAGAAAAGATAAAACTTCCCTAACGTTTGTAGAGTAAGGTAAGTTCATAATTAAATCCACTTTTGCTTTATGAACTTCAATGTTTGTTTTTAAGATGAGTGAGAGGCTCCCCCATCTTTCATATTTTCAGTTTCTTCTTCTTTATGGATTCACCACTATTTCAAGCTTATGATTTTATTGTTGATTTTCATCCATCCTCTTCCATACTCCTATGGGATCCTATTGCTTCAACTGATCATCTTCACCCTTTCAAGGTTCTGATTTTATTGTTATTTTCCCTCCATCCTCTTCCACACTCCTATTGGATCCCATTGCTTCAACTCAACATCTTCCTTACTCCTTCTCATCTTCTCCAATTTACTAGTTATTCCCCGATTAAGGTTAACCTCATCTTTTCCATTTATCTTAATTCCTGCTCTTGATTTTCTTTATCATTTATGATAACGATTTTAAAATTTTTTCATACCTGTTATTATCAAAATTTCATAAATAAATTGATGGAATCAGGTTTTCCTTCTTTGCCCTCCTCACCCCCTCTTCTTTAACTTTCTCACCTTTGCCAGATCCAACTAAAATCCCCCATTCCCAGCCTCTTTAAACTACTTCCTTAACCTAATCCTCCACTTTATCCCACTCAACACAAATTATAAACTTGGTTAAGAATCTTCAAAAACTAGAAAAACCTAGAAACAAGTTATTGAGGACAACTCAAATACTTCTCTTTATTTCTGTCACTACAAAAGTTAACATATTTAGTGACAATTTTTTGTTACTAACTATTTTTCATCACAAATATGAGTTTTTTTGTGACAAGACAATTGATTGATACTATTGTTTGGATTATCTATGATGATTTATATTTTTGTCACTAACATAATGGTAATTGTGGCAATTTAGTTTCTTTCACAATTAAGTTGTCACTATTAATATATTAGTAGTGTTAAAATTTTATTTTATCACTAAGTTTGTCACTAAAAGCCTATGAAATTTGGTACCAAAATAATTTTGGCGGGAATTAATTGCAATTGTGACAAAACATATATTGGAAACTAATTTTTTCCATTTGTTGTGACAAAACATAGTTTGGTCACTAATATTGTTTTCTTGTTGTGACGAAACGGTTTATTGTCACATAATATTTTACTTGTTATGACAAAAAATTTTGTCAATAAATATGCAATTAATTAGTTTCTACTTCATATTGTTATAATAACCGAACTATAACTATGGTCACTACTATTCGTAATTTAGTGACAATTTTGTTGTGACTAACTATTTTTACCATCATAAATACGAGTTTTTTTAGTGACAAGATAATTGATTGACACTATTATTTGGAGTATCTGTGATGATTTATATTTTTGTCACTAATACAATGGTAATTATGGCAATTTAGTTTCTTTCACAATTAAATTGTCACTATTAATATATTAATAGTGTTAAATTTTATTTTATCACTAAAATTCTATGAAATTTGGTGCCAAAATAATTTTGGCGGGAATTAATTGTAATTGTGACAAAACATATGTTAGTAACTAATATTTTCCATTTGTTGTGGCAAAACATAGTTTGGTCACTAATATTGTTTTTTTGTTGTGACAAAACGTTTTATCATCACACAATATTTTATTTATTGTTAAAAATTTTTTGTCAATAAATATTCAATTAATTAGTGTCTACTTCATATTATCACAATAATCGAACTATAACTATAGTCACTACTATTCGTAATTTAGTGACAATTTTTTTGTGACTAACTATTTTTGTCATCATAAATACGAGTTTCTTTAGTGACAAGACAATTGATTGACACTATTGTTTAGATTATCTATAATAATTTATATTTTTGTCACTAATACAATGGTAATTGTGGCAATTTAGTTTCTTTCACGATTAAATTGTCACTATTAATATATTAATAGTGTTAAAATTTATTTTATCACTAAGTTTTGTCACTAAAAGCCTATGAAATTTAGTGCCAAAACAATTTTGGCGGAAATTAATTGTAATTGTGACAAAACATATGTTGGTAACTAATATTTTCTATTTGTTGTGATTACATTACCAAAGTGAGAGATTACATGGTATGGAGAGAATGACCTAACCTTTATAATTTGATTCTCTAAACCAAAATTGTATTCTTATTTTTGTGACATTTTGAAGTGTGTTTGCAATTCTTTAAATTGTGAAATTTTGCAATTTCAGTTTCTCATTATTTGGTTTACTTAAACAAAAGTTAATTTGAATTACTTGGTGAAAAAAAATATTGATTTAATTCAAATTTTGATTATATCAAAATTGGACTATTAAGTCAAGCCCTGATCATCTTTCAATTAGGCATGATTTTAAATTTGTCATATCATGTTTGGGTTTCAGTTACATTACATTGTGAATGTGGTTTCTTTATTGTAAATATAATCACAATTATAATTATATTTTTCATAATAATAATTACTATTGTTAACATATGGCAACTTTACAGAGCCATAATCAATGCAATCTAAAATCAAGGTTTCAATCAAAATGTTGACGTATTAATATATTTATAGCCAATATGGCAACGTTATGGAGCCATAATCAATTACGAGCAAACAACCATCGAGCCCTAGGCGCCAAACAACTTAGAAACATCGTATAAGTTTGATGATCTCTTTCAAGCTTGATTCGGCTATCTCATCTAAATTGTCTTCTTGCTTTGCATTCATAGATGTTGACGTATTTTTATTCCAAAATAAAGTCTTATGATATTTGTAATAAACTAAGATATCATACATCTTGATTTTCAATAAGCTAAAGTTAGAATTATGATCAAATTTCTTAATCTCGAATTTGGTTACCATTATAAACTAATTATTTCTAGCTTTAATATCAATTTACTGTAAATCAAGATAATTAAAATAATAAGACAAACATGAAGAAAAACTTGAACGTAAAATTTACGTAGTTTGAATTTAAGCCAATGTCTACATTCAAAGGAGAAAGCATGGAATTTAGTAAAAAGAAAATACAATAATTATAAGAAGAAATATCTCTCAAACTTAAAACTTAGAAACACTTAGATTCATAATTTTCAAGAAATTTGCAAATATAACTAATAAAATACACTAAAATATTATGTATTATTTAGTATCCATAATTCTTGCAAAATTATTTTTATGTCTTTCATAGACTTAATATCTTAAATGGGCGGAAAGATAAATTAATACCTTTAAATATTCTTGATGGCCAGTAATATGGGTGGTTAAACGTTATGCCTCTGACTGGTTAAGTGTTATGCTTGATCTTCAAGTGTGGCAAGCGAAAAGCCACTTCAAGCCCATTGGCCCAATCTAATGATGGCTACTTCTATAACAATGTGCCAAAAAGTTCAATCTGAATTGAAAGGTCTCAAACAGCTCTTATAGTGTAGTAGAATGATCATCATCTCCTCTTGAGCTTTTGTTTGTTGGAAGCAGAGAAGAGAAGATGAGAACAGCGATGCCAGCCTCTGCCATATGTGGCTCTCCAATCGTGGAGGTTCCTAAACCATCCTTAACTTCGACGAAACTAACTTCAATGGGAACTTTTCAGGGTGATGTTCAGTTATTAATAGAGTGCTGTTCCAGGCCACAGAAAAAGGTGACAAAACATCACATGAAGACTAGGTCGAAAAAGACTTAACCTTGGGATATTAGGCACATACCTACTGTGTATCCTCCACTGCCTAAACTACCTCCTGAGTGTTTGATTGTTTCATTGGTCGATGTTGTCGATGACTCTACTGCATTGGAGTCGCTGTTGTCTCTTAGTCTAGAAGCTCCAGTCACAAGTTAGTCCAATTAGTTATACTTTTAGTGAAGTTTGTAGTGTTCAATTAGCCATTTGGGCCTTGATGTTTATGCCACTTCTTGCAAAAACTGAATCATGTTCCAGTAAAGTGCTGGTGGTGTAATGAGCTTACCATCTGTTTGACATAAGTCCTCTGATGAAATTTTAATCGTCAAGTTCCTACATGTCATTAACAGGATAGGTTTATGCCTATAGCTTGAAGACCTCCCTTTATGTACATGATACATTGTCTCCTTATTTCTTTCCAATTTTCGAAGCCTAATCACTACGTAATTGTAACACTTTCTTGAAAATTTGTATTTAGTCTCTTCGTTATCTTTATAGCACCATCATCTGTATAGTATAGTTGAATCCACTTTAGTGTTTGTTTCTCAAGAAAACATTGTCTTCATTCTTAGCCTCCTTGTTTCTGAGGTAATTGTTTGCTGAACTTCTACATTGCCTTATCATGACTTTGTTTGAATGGATGCACTTGAAGTTAAAGTTGAAAAAGGATATGTCTCTTTTGAGTAACAATCTTCTTTTCACGACACCATGCCAGATGCTCGATGTGTTAATCTAAAATGCAGTTTGTTAACTTTCTACGTCAATTGTATATTGTCTATTCTTCTCTGGAAAATCCTTTGAAAATTATATTGCAAGCATATGATTAGTCTTGTAGATTTGCGGGTGCTTTTAGTCATGATACGATCCTTTTAAGGATATCATTTATTTTTTAGTGTAGATTTATTCTTGATCTTATTGATGGTATGATAATTAAATTAATGACTCATGGTAGGGCATAATTAATATGCTTTATTATAGGGCATAATTGATATGGTAGGGTATAATTGACATGCAAGTAATTGCCCAGAGTAAGGCCATCATACCAGGTGTAGGTCTTTATTATTTCTATGATTTTGCTGTATGTTTAGTTAACCTTTTGCTCATTAGCTATCATGGTTAATTTTGCAGTGAGGATGAAGAGATCTACAAAATATGCAGTGTAATAGGCACTCCAACTGAGGATTCTTAGGTTGATGGACTTGATCTTGTAAGAGTTATAAACTACCAATTTCCACGGGTCAGATTGTTTGTTTCCATTTCATACGACTAAAAACATGTTTAAATATCTTTGGTTATTAATGATTGATTAATTTGGAAAATTGAGGAGTATTTCTTAATGTTGTTTGTTCTTAATAGTTGTAATTCTGTAAAGTTTTTTTTTCCTTGGCAGAACGGTAAACTCGAAAACAAATGCATGCCATTTTAAGAATTCTAGGTGCTTTACAGTTTATATATTTTCAATGAATAAGATGTAAGACGACTTCGAATGTTATTTTGTTGTAATTTGTTGGTGTAATCCTCTATGTCCTAATACCATCTGCAAGTAATGATGCAATCAACCTTATTACAATCAGTACTGTTTACAGTGGGTTTAGTCTTGTATTATTTTGTCCCTTCTTTTGTACAAGTTCCTATATGCTTTCCCTTTCTCATTGGTCCTTCCCTATATTTTTAGATATGCACTTTGTTCAAAGATCCCTGTAAAAGGCCTACAGCTGGAGAGGATGTGAAGGAAGATTGCCCAAAGGATGTGACAAACACAAACACATTAGTGATAAATTTATTGTAACATATTTCTTTATTTAATGACAACATTATTGTAACATTAACTTTCATACTTGTGATGAAATCTATTAGACAATATGATCACTGATGTAAATTTCTTTTACTAATAATGCAATTTTATTATTGAATTGACAGTTTTATTTCTGACAGTAATAAACAAATTAGTGATGATATTTTTTGTAAGAACAATTTTTAATTTTTATGACAAAATGATGTTGACACTTTTTCCTTAAAATATTAGTGACTAAGAAGTAATAGACACTGATAAAAAAAGAACGTGTACCGAATATTTTATCACTATTTTCAATTATTTTAGTGGTAATAATGTTGACACAATAAAATGAAATGCTGTTACGACTTTATTTGTCACTACTTTATATTATTTGTGTCAACAAATTTGTCATAAATATATAAAGTTACTGTGACTATATAATGTTGTCACACATTCCATAGGTTTTAGTGTCAGTACTTTCGTCACAATAAATGAAGTATTGTTACGACTTAATTCGTCACTACTTTATATTATTTGTGACGATAAACTTGTCATAAATATGTAAAGTTACTATGACCATATCATTTTGTCACACATTCCACAATTTTTAGTGTCAATACTTTTGTCACAAAAATGTCGTATAATTGTGACCATTTTCTAAATTAGTCACTATTTCATTAGTGACGGACGTATTTGTAACGTGAGGTTACGACTTCAAAACTTGGACACTTATTAACAATAGTGACTAATATTATTGCTTTTAGTGACAACTTTTGCTTTCACTAAAAATACAATTTCTTGTAGTGTGTCCTCCTAGTGAACTTAAGGGAAAGCTCATGGTGGCTCCAATTATCGACAATTTATAGGAGGGTGCTAGGAATTGGGAAGCCTAGGTTATATTATTTTTCATGGAAAAAAGGCCTCCATTTCTAGTGATACAAGCATAGATTCAAAGGAATCGGAAAGGAAGAGGTATGTAGGAGGTAATGTTGACAGAGGATGATAACTTAATTTTCACTTTCAACTCAAAAACTGAAGCCCAAAAGGTGATAGAAGAAAGATCGTGGCATATCTCACAACTTCCTATCTTCCTTCAGAATTGACAGCTAGGTATGGAGCTTGAAAAGATAAAAATAGAGAACATACCTTTATGGGTGAGTATACATAATATTCCATTGGAATATTGTACTATAAAGGGTTTAAGTATGTTAGCTATATGGCACCCCACTCCCATCGGACATTTGTGCCAGTACATCATCAGACATTCGAGCACATGCCCGACAGAAGTGGCGCACCAACTATATCCCTTTCACTTAACTCACGGCATCATAAATTAAAAACATAAGAATCACAGTGACTAAAACCCAAATTCCTCATTTCATTTCATAAACAATATGTA
>JAOQML010000006.1:13399573-13413763 GCA_027568935.1 Erythroxylum urbanii | reverse complement strand
TCATATTAGTTTCATCTACCACTACTCATGAAGATTAAAGCATTAACTTACTTGATTTAGCTTAAAAAATCTTCAAATTCTTCAAGATCTCACTTAACCCTAACTCTCCATACAACCCACGTACATCATCATTCAAGGTGGTAGGGTTGGGTCTTTAGTGAGAATGAAAGAGAGAGCAAGATGAGCGTAGCAAGTGAAAGATGAGAGGGCTAGGTTCAACGTGAATGGAGATTGGTGAGAAAAGTTTGTGAAGGAGGAGAAGAAAGCCACGAAGAAGAAGAAGAAAGCAAAATACAAACAATTAAATGGTCTTTGAAGAAGTTAAAAGAATCGTGGGTTTAGGACATGGCTTGGCAAGTGGCACTTGTCACTTGCCACATGTCCAATTCCTATAGGTTTAAACTATGTTCTTTTATTTAACTAGTCCAATCAACTCCAATTTCTACTCTAGTTGTCTCCAAATTTTTGATGACATATGTCATTAAATCCAAATGTCATTTATTAAAATTTCCATTGCAATTTGACTCTTATTTCTACTACCATAAACAAATTGTCCTGCCACTTGGCATTTTTCCTAGTCCTGACAATACTCAAAATTTCAGTAAATTTCTAATTTTCACCAACAATTCTAAATCAATACTTATACGCACCAATTCAATTTTTAATACATATAAACTGCAATTCATATCAAAAATCACATTTATAAATCAATTATACCCGAAAATGTCAATAGATGCATGTACAATCATTTTAATGTGTAAAATTTAATGTTCACGTGTGTGTGAATGCTATATTATGCATGAGCATGAAATGCAATTTCCTAATTTTCTCAATAATCTCTCATGTACAGTATCCTAGGGATCTAACTCTTAACGTGGGATAACGGGATATTACAAGCTAGTTATTTGGGGAAACTTGTATGTATGGATGAAAATAGTGCCACGAGGAAAATACTAGGATTTGCTAAATTATGTGTTATCATAAACATTTCTAAAGAAACAAAGGATTTTGATCCTATTTTGAGGCTGGCATATGTGAATTCCCTTAGGGAGGACCAAGTCTTGGTTACTTATCAATGGAGACCTCCTTGAAAGCTTAAGGAAAAGAGTGGAAACCATCTAAGAAAGTTTTTAAAAAAGGTGACTATAGGGAATTAATAAGGTTAGAGGTAACTAGTTCAGAAGAAAATAGTATGAGAATGGAAGCAGAAGAACTAACAATGAATCCAAAGGATAATGGTAGTATTAAAGTACAGAATAGTCCTTAGTACAAAAATTTTGAGAATGTGAAAAGGTATCAATGCCAAATCTAATATAGCAGAAGGAAGATCAACATTAAGTTGATTATTAAGAAGAGAATTTTAAGAAAGTTCAATCTAGAAGAAGCAACGAGAGCGGTAAAAAAGGCTTTGATTATTAAGAAGAAAATTTTAAGAAAGTTCAATCTAGAAGAAGCAACAAGAGAGAAAGAAAAGGCTCTAAAGGTAAAGGCATTATTACATGATCATCCTAGTATGGAATGTAAAAGTTATAAACAGCTCATTAAAGCTCAATGCTTTAAGGGATTCTGTGCAAGACGAAAAACCTTTGTTAATTTGCCAGAAAAGAAAATCTAAATAAGTTGAGTTGTTTTGGTACTCAATGAAAATGATTTCAAATCACTAAAGTCATGATTATGGAAGAATTATTATTGTTTATGATGGGCAACTAGTGGAAGTGAACCATTAGTAGCACATGAGTAGTTTATTCACTTAAAATTGAAATTTAAAATAGAAGATTCCATTAATTCTGCCACCTTTGTTTATGGTTTTAATAAAGCTTTTCAAAAATCTGAAGCATCGAGTTTATTGAGAAGAATAAAAGGTTCAGTGAAAGGTCCTTAGCTTATTAGTAGTGATTTCAACACTATTAACTATAGGTTTGAGGTAGAGAGAAATTGCAATCTGCACATCTACAATATGAACCTGTTTGATTGCATTAATGATGTAGAACTGACTGACTTAAAGTATGAAGGATATAGGTTCACATGGAGCAACAAACAAACTTCTAATCAGTTCATTCGAAAGAAGCTAGATGGGGTCTTAGTGAATGTGGATTGGTTAAACACCTTTTTAGAAAGCAAAGCCACATTTTGGATCTAGGTTTCTCTTATCACACTCCCATCAAGATCGATAACCTATTTAAAAAGGTTAGTACCAAATTCCCCTTCAGGTTTAATAATTTCCTTGTTAATGTGGATGGATTTGTGGAAGCTACAATCAAGGGAATGGATGTTGAGATGTATGGTACTAAGCAGTTCATCTGCTTATAAAAGATCAAGGCTATTAAACATGAATTGAAGTTATTGAATGTAAGAAGAGGGCAGATTACAAAAAAGGAGATTGAGGAAGCTAGAAATGGATTCTCCTCAGTTCAAAACTTACTGGCAACAGATCCTAGTGATGGAAATTTGTCAAATGAAGGGAGGATAGTTATTAAACAATGCAGTGGAAAATCATTGTTCATTGATTTATTAGAGAGATAAAGTTAGTTAGATAGATTTACAAAGTTTTTATTCAATGCAATGTCAATTATAAGAAATACTAACAACACATGCTCCATAAAATCTATTTATGGTGAAGTCATCTATAGACAAGAAGAGATTAATAAGGAAGCTTTGAATTTTTTCAAAACTCTTTAGGAACTTAAGGGAATACCAGAACTTCTGTGGAGGACCTTAAACAATTTATCTCTGCAAGGATATTAGACGGAGAAACTTTTAATCTTATCATACCTATCACTAATCATAAAATAGAAGATGTGGTTTTCAAAATAAATGGTTCAAAGGCTCCAGGTCTAAATGGTTTGAATGGGAACTTTTTTCATAAAACATGGGATAAATTAGGGAAAATCACCAAGGAAGATGTGCATGAATTTTTCAAGAAGGGGAATCAATTGAAAGAGATTAAGAAAACTTATTTGTGCTTAATTCCTAACATTCCTAACCCTATCTCTCTAAGTTATTTTAGATCTATTTATTACACTAATTTCATCTACAAAATCATTGCTAAATTCATTGCAAATAGGTTGAAAATTGTCATGAAATTCATAATCAGTGAGAACCAAGGGTAATCTTGAATAATATATATATTAGTGATAATATCTTAATCTTGCATGAACTTTTAAAATGATATATAAGACACAATACTCTATAGAATCGTGTAATTAAAGTGGATATTCATTAAGCTTTTGATAATGTCAACTGGAATTTCATATTACAGACTCTACAAGTCTTGAAAATTTTCCAAATGTATTAAATGGATCTAAGCTTGCATCATTGTTACATCTTTTAGTATTATGATTAATGGAAGTCTAGCAAAAATCTTCAAGGGTGTTAAAGGTCTCGTGCAAGGGAATCCCTTTTCCCTTTACCTATTCTTAATATACATGGAGGTCCTCACATAGTTGTCAAAATAGAAAATTTCTATAGCCCCTAACTTCAAGCATCACTCTAAATGTAAATTGCTTTCTCTAACAAGTTCATGTTTTGCAGACGACCATATATTGCTAAGCAAAGTTGACGCACATTCAGTTTCATTAATAATAAGCACTTTATAAAGATTCAAGGAGCTATTTGGTTTAAGCATCAATATGCCAAAAAGTTACTTCATTTTGTCAAACAGTGTAATTTACCTTTCAACCATATTGACTCAAGTCACTGGTATGACAAAATGGGAACCCCCTCTTCTATATTAGGAATTCCAATCTCTTTGAGAAGACTAAGATGTAGAGAGTGCCTACCTCTCAGTAAGAAAATTAAAAAATGGTTAGGGTCATGGATAAATAAAACTCTATCTTACCAAGGGAAAATCCAACTACTAAAGTCTGTCATTGTGTTAAAATAAACCTATTGGTGCCCTTATATCTTCTTATTAAAAGGGCTAATTAAAATAATGGAAAACATGATGAAGCAATTCCTATAGGGTAAAAGAGGGGGGCGAAGTAAAGAGGTAAACAAAGTTAGTAGGAAAGATATCTGTCAACCAAAAAAAGCAGGAAGGTTAGGATTGGAAGCAGTTAGCAGGATTACTAGGTAGAAAAAGTAAGTTGGAAAGATATCTGTCAACCAAAGGAAGCAGGAGGGTTAGGATTGGAAACAGTTAGTAGGAGTAACATATTCCTTATACTGAAAAGGGTTTGGAGAATTTTAGGTGAAAAAGAATAATTGTGGATCAGATGGATACACAGATATATTTTTAAAGGAAGCAATTTATGGACTTTGAATCCTAAAGAAAATTATTGATAGTTCTTCATTCAAATTCTCAAATTGGGGACATGGTGCATCAATAGGTTACATGCAACATGATCTCACTTTGGTATCATAATTGGAGTGGTCAAGGAGCTCTTATTCATAACAGTATGGTAAGGACTTCACTAGCTAGATTCTCAAAAAAAGCAATAATGCAGGAGATAATTAAGAATGATATCTAGTCTCTACCTTCATGATTAGAACCTTATTAATTCCTTAATATTTGAACACTGGAGATGAGGATGTCGATCTTTGGTGCATATTACCTGTTACATAACTTACTAATAAGAAAACAAAGGCATTGTTGTTTAGTTCAGTTTCAAAAGGATAGTGGTGCAAGAAGGTACGGAGCAAACTCTTAAACATAATACTAGCTTCTTGCTTTGGTTAGCTATGATGAATAGATTTAGCACAATAGATAAATTAAAGTTCTTATCTCCAACTAAAGTTTTTGTACTATGCAAATTGGAGCAAGATAGTAGAGACCATCTATTTTTCAATAGCAAATTATCTAATGCTGTGTGGCTAAGGATTTCTTCTTTATGTACACGTATATCCCTTCATAGCAGGCTAATAGACATCATACAAAGGGTAATACGATGCCTAGTTTGAAGAAAGATAAGGAGGTCTAAATGGTAGCAATAACAACTTATTTCCAAGAGGTTTGGAAAGAAAGAATCTATAGAAGATTTATAGGGAAATCCAAATTAAGCGCCCATGTAAAGTTAAAAATAACAAGAATAAAAGAGCAATGCATTATAAAAAAGGTGGCAAAAGAATGTAGCAGGAGGTTGGTGACTTCTTAGAGAATTTAACTCTCTTAAACCTTGGAAATTATGCATTCCAGATCCAACTTTTCTAGAAAGGTTGATTGCAGATGTTGTGATTTCTAGGAACATGGTGTATTTTAGGTTATTTTCCATTAAGTGACTTCTTGTAATTGACTTATTTCATTAATTTAAAATTACATTTTCAAAAAAAATTCTATGCTCCTGGATGAAATTTTATGTCCTAAAACAATGCCTTGATCTACAATAAAATGACCTTTTTCCATAATTCAACGCCAAATTCATTTTAATGCACTTTTGAGAACCTTAGATAAATGATTTACGCAATCATCAAATGAATCTTTATAGACAGTGAAATCATCCAGGAATACTTCAATGTAGTTCTCAATATACTCAGAAAATATACTCATCATGCATCTTTGAAATGTACCAGCAACATTATAAAGACCGAAGGGCATTTGCTTGAAGGCATACATTCAAAAAAGGACATGTAACGATAGTCTTTTCTTGATCTTCTTGAATAATTACCATTTAATAATAACTTGAAAAACCATCCAAAAAGCAAAAACATAATTTGCTTATAACTCTTTCTAACATTTGCTCTATAAAGGGCAATGGGAAATGGTCCTTTCTAATGACTAAGTTAAGCTTTCTAAAGTATATGCACATTCTCTACCCATTATGTGCCCTCATTGATAGTAACTCATCATTCTGGTTTTGTATCATTGTCATACTAGTTTTCTTGGGCATAACATACATTGGGCTTACCCATTCACTATCCGAGATTGGATATATTATACCTGTATCCAAAAGTTTTAGAATCTCTTTCATTACCATATCTTCCATTATTGGATTAAGTCTTCTTTGGGGTTCCTTTATTAGTTTAACATTCTCTTCTAAAAGAATCTTTTGCATGCAAATTGCCAGGCTAATGTCTTTTATGTTTGCTAAAGTCCAACCAATTGTAGTTTTGTACTCCTTAAGTAGTGTTATTAAATTTTCCTTTTGCCTTATAGTCAACCTTTTTGAGATGATCACAGGTAATGACTGTCCATCACCCAAATAGAACTTTAGGTGATTAGGTAAGGCCTTTAGTTTTATCTTCGAAGCGTGTGAAGTAGAAGGCAACATTATTCCTAATAATGATTCTACATCTTCACAAGTTTCATCAACTTGCTCGTTCACTTCCAGTTTAGCATTAAATTCGAACTCTTCATTAACATTTTATTCTTTAAAAATATCTTGCAAAAATGAATCCACAATATCCACATGATAAATGGATTGAAAATCATTATGATATTTCATTGCTTCAAAAATATTGAACTTCACTATCTCTTTATCAAACCTAACGAAAAGAGTACCTTCATCGACATCGATTTTCATGTTGGCGACCTTCATAAATGGCCTTCCTACAAAATTGAAGCTAAATGTTCAACACTATCTCCATCCATCTTCAAAATGTAAAAATTCATCGTGAATACCGAAACGTTAACTTGGATTAAACCATTCTCTATAATATTAATAAGATGCACATACAAATGATTAGGTAACTGAATAAACATATTAGTTTCTTGCAAAGGTGGCTAATTGAGTGATATAATTTTCTAAGTTCTGAAGACTTGCTCTTATTTCCTAAATAGGTGTAAGTGACATTAACACAATCTTATAAGATCAAAAAAATTTGTACGTGTTCTTGATATTAACAAATGTTTTCAGAATTGTAAAGAATTAAAAACGCACAAACAAAGGGAAAAAATAATTTTTCTTTAATGGATCAAAGAACAAAGCAGCAAAAAGGAAAGATAGGGTCAGAAATCTCGTCTGGAAAGTGCAAATCATCACACCAATAAATTAGGTAAGGCGGTGTGCAATATCACTAATCATGTACATCGAATACTCCCCGTCTTATGTTTATAGCCATACCAAATGACCAGTCCATGGAAAGCCAATTATTTGCGAAAGCGTTTCCTAACACTTTATATTGGTGGGAAACGGGTTGGGGCCTTGCCCTAAATCAGCGACCAAAAGATAGGCCTCCGTGATGAAACAGGTAATAGACATGTGTTTTTGTGTAGTGGACTTTATTGCTGGACTTCCACGGCCCATTAAAAGTTCCAGAACGTTTAAAATTGGCCCTTTCATTGGAAATAGATGAAGAATGTAATTATATAAAGAGTTGTTAGTTTAGGGTTTATTGGGTCTCTGAAGGTCCTTTGAGTTGCCGCTGGAGAGGTATTCAGACCACCATTCCTCTTTCCTTGTTTGCCTTTTCTTCTAAGTTGAGCAAAGTGTGGCAAATGGGTATTTTGCAAATCAGCTTGTATTGACAATACTTGTTCATTTTCGTTTTCTTGAAGAGTAGTGCCTTCTTATTGTCTTGAAAATCTTGTATTTTGTTATTTTGAAAGACTGTGATTGGTAGGTGAAGTGGGAGTGCTTCTGATTTGGATCTGTAGTTTATTATGTTCAACTTTATCCCTTTTTCTTTATTTTAATGCTTCATTATATTTGACTGGTGAAGGAAGGTGATAGAGAAGGATGTCTCACAGGAAGTTTGAGCACCCTAGGCATGGCTCCCTTGGATTCCTTCCAAGGAAACGAGCGGCTCGTCACAGAGGAAAAGGTGTATATCACACATTTTCTTTCTTTTCTTTTATACTATTAGCTTTTAGTTTCGTTTAAATATTGTGTTCTTTTTATCTCCTGATTGTTATGTGTATATATACAGATATATTTTTTTATTCAGTGTTTAACTCTTTATAATGGGTTTTAAAATATGTTAGCAAATTTGTCTTCATATTTGTGGTGCTTCTTCATGATTGTTAATTGCTACACCCCATAGATTCGTGCTCTAGAATCGAGTTTATTCATAGGAGACAGAGTGTTTTTTTTTTCAATTTAGTGCAATTTCCTGTGTAGATCTGGAATGACATGGTATGATTATCACTTAATATCAAATATATTGTTCAAGTTGAACTTGTTTTCACTGCCACTTTTCTGTATTTCACCAGTTTATCTTTTTTCTTTTGGTCCTATGCAGTGAAGGCTTTCCCCAAGGATGACCCAACCAAGCCCTGCAAATTTACTGCCTTTTTGGGCTACAAGGCTGGCATGACACACATTGTCAGAGAAGTCGAGAAGCCTGGATCAAGTAAGGAACTTCTACAACACTTTATTTAATCATCTGTTTGGAATCTTTAAATTCAAAATTCATATTTTTACGGACAAATCAGCAAATCTAAGTTAGGAAAAGTGTCTTGAAGAATCGAAAAGCTTTCCACTTGTTACCAAATGATTTTCTGCGATTCAAGAATTTGACTTTCTTTTTATTTTCTTAAAAAGATAGTGGTCTTGCTCATAATATAATGTAGGGAAAAAGTTTAGACAAATTTTATCAAAATAGCTCTAGGATTTTGGGAAATGTTGTTGGAACAATTAAAGGTTTATGACAAAAACCTCCTTTAATAAAAATCTGGATATAAATGTTGCCAGAATGTGTTGTAGAATCACTAGTTTATGGTAGTCCTAGAAAAATTCCTATTTGAGATAGGCAAAGCAATTAATAACTGGGAAACATTTCCTTATTTGAAAAGGAAACTTAATCTAAATCATGGTTTTAAAATGCAACCCAATTTGTCACGATTGTGGCCACAATTACTGCAGTTGACCTTGTCTGCACTATAACCTACAGTTCAAAATTTTAAACCTTGATCTAAATAGAAAAAGTATTATAAAGACTAACTAAATAATAAATATAAAACTATTAAATAAAATATGCTTAATGTACTGCTGCATTGTAGTAACCTATTGTTTCTTCAGAGCTTCACAAGAAGGAGACCTGTGAGGCTGTTACAATCATTGAAACACCACCAATGGTTGTTGTTGGAGTTGTGGGCTATGTGAAAACACCACGTGGTCTTCGCACTTTGAGCACTGTCTGGGCTCAGCATCTGAGTGAGGAGGTAAGACGAAGGTTCTACAAGAATTGGTGCAAATCCAAGAAGAAGGCTTTCACCAAATACTCCAAGCAATATGAATCTGATGAAGGGAAGAAAAGTATTCAAGCACAGCTTGAGAAAATAAAGAAGTATGCCACTGTGGTTCGTGTGCTGGCTCACACTCAGGTGATGATCCCTCTTTCGGTCAAGTCCATCTAACACTTTTTTTTTTTCCTCTTTTAAAGTATTAGTTTCATATTTGTGTTAATATTGTTGGGTATTGATTTTGATGAAGGTTTTGGTGTGGATTTGATGAATCTTATTCATCTAGAAGTTTAGATGAACTCCAAACTCCCATGCTCCAGTTGGAATCCATGTGTTGGACAATTGAACTCTGAATTGTTATTTGAGAAATGTTGAATCTTTTATTTGTGTAGCCCGTTAATTTCTTAATTTGAAGTAAGATTTACCTATTTTTCCATTGGTGTTACTATCTTTCGAAATTAAATATCCTTCAATTAATGTTTAATGCCTTCTACTAATTGAGTACAGATAAGGAAAATGAGGGGGTTGAAGCAAAAGAAAGCACACCTCATGGAGATCCAGATCAACGGTGGGACTGTTGCTCAGAAAGTTGACTTTGCTTATGGCTTCTTTGAGAAGCAAGTGCCTATTGATGCTGTGTTCCAGAAGGATGAGATGATTGATATGATTGGAGTGACAAAGGGTAAAGGTTATGAAGGTGTTGTGACTCGTTGGGGTGTCACCCGCCTGCCCAGGAAGACCCACAGAGGTCTTCGGAAGGTGGCTTGTATTGGTGCCTGGCATCCTGCCAGAGTGTCGTTTACTGTTGCTAGGGCTGGTCAGAATGGATATCACCACCGTACTGAGATGAATAAGAAGATTTACAAGATTGGAAAGACTGGCCAGGAGTCTCACACTGGTATAACTGATTACGACAGGTAAATAGTAATTGACCGAGTTTTTGGTAAACTTTTCCTTGTTCCTTTCTCTGCATATTTTTGTATATCTGTAACATGAAATAAATAAATCAGGACTGAGAAAGATATCACACCAATGGGTGGTTTCCCTCACTACGGTGTGGTAAAAGACGATTATTTGATGATCAAGGGGTGCTGTGTTGGACCTAAGAAGAGGGTTGTTACTCTACGCCAGTCATTACTCAACCAGACATCTCGTGTGGCACTCGAGGAAATCAGACTCAAGTTCATCGACACGTCCTCAAAGTTTGGACATGGTCGCTTCCAAACAACACAGGAGAAACAGAAGTTTTTTGGTCGTCTCAAGGCTTAGATGTTCTATCAATCGTAAAATCTGAGCCACCATAGGGATTTAGTTAATCTTTCTAATGCCATTGAGATTAATTGCTAATGCGGTCAATTCGTTTTCTTTTAATTGTTTAAAGGCTCGACACATGCTTAGCCAAACATATAGCGAATTTTTGGAATCAACTTAAATGTTATGAATCTCTAATATGTCTTCTGGTTTCTTGGACTTGCTTTGCGGCCTGGATTGAGTTCCCAGTTTTTGTTGACATTATATTAGCACTGACATGACAAGCGTATATTAGAGATGTTAAAAATATTAATTCGATGATATTTTAATTGGAAATTGCTAGTTTAATAAATGTAAATCGTATTAGTTGAATTCTCAATTAAATAAATTAATAAAACTATCTATGGTCATGTTATAAATATTTTATTGCATTTAGTGTCAATTTTGGCATGGTGATATGTTGTCAGTTAAAATTAATTAAGTTAAGGCAATGTTGAAAACATTGTTTTAGATTTAACATCAGTTTTTATTTCAGTTAAAATTAATTAAGTTAACTAAGGCAATGTTGAAAACATTGTTTTAGATTTAACATCAGTTTTTATTTTTAAAATTGTAAATTAGTATTTTTATTTTTATAAAAGTACAAGATAATCTCTTAATATATTGTGTTATATGTATGTATGTATGTATGTATATATATATATATATATTACTTTACTATGTTTTAAAAAATTAATAATATAAATTCAATATAATTAACAATATCTTCATTTCTATTAATAAGGCAACATTAGTTAAAAATTGAATCATTATGTTCATATAGTACTCGTATAGATAATTTTTCATTTATATTTAGTAATCAACAATAACTACATGTAATATAATAAAAAGTTCATTTAATTCTCATACATTTACATTGCTAAAAGTAATACAAAATACTTCAAATGTTATAATTAATTATAATAAAATTGATAGGAGCATTATGTGTTTATAATGATAACAATTCATAGTCAAAGTCACAATAAAGTAGAAAATAAAATTACTTATTTCATATTTATATTGCATATTTAGAGTTTTATCATATATCATTTCACATCATATTACACCCATATTAGCTAATAATCTGAATTGCAAACCTTTATAATAATGAAATGCTGCTTCCAAAATTGATTTCGCCAAGCAACTGTAAGATAACAAAAGTAATATCATAAATAAAATGAAGTGATGATTATTTTTAAATATATAACACAAATAAAGAAATGTATACTTGGATTAAGTTTATCTTTTTGACGTATTGCAATGAGTATCCCAAAATTGCTACATGCACTCTTGCATGTCTCTATTTGTGAGCTAAGGTGGTATTTGTTGAAGTTTTAAATTAAAAACTTTCTAACTGCAAGTCTCTCTCTCTCTCTCTATATATCATCATCATCATCATTATCATCATCACCTAGTCCGAAATCTCGCAATGAAGCAAAGTTTGGAGAGGTCCGATAGTACGCAGCCTTACCCCTACATAGTAGAGAGGCTGTTTCCAGTGGACCCACATGCAAATGAGACAATATACGAATGATGCAGGTTATAAAAATAAAAACAGAAAATAAATGAAAATACAAGTAATAGGGAATACCTGAAGGAGGCTAGATCTACGAGAACCTAATAGACTACAAAGTCCAATCCCTTCTTTTCTCTCAATAAGTAAGGGGACCTTCCTCAGAGACCTTGCCGGGATGATCCCCTACTGTCCCACCGCGCCTGTCGTACAATCAGCACATTGCGACCTAGCATCTCCTAGTAACCATTGTACTAATTCTGAGTATTTGGGACGGTTAATCCTTTACCCTTATTCAATCACTCCAAACTTTTCTATTTCTAGCTACTACCTCATTAAGGGCAAATTCTGACATATTCTCTTTGATCACTTCCTGCCAGTTCTTATAAGGCCTCCGTCTTCTCCTTTTACATTCACTAAGTGTTATTACCTCACAGCTTCGTACTGGAGCGTCGAAGGGCCTCCTACGCACATGCCCATACTACCTAAGTTTAGTCTCTCTCAACTTGTCAGCAAAGCTGGGTACCTGTAGTCTATCTCTCACCACCCAGTTCCGGACCTTATCTCTCCTTGTATTCTCACACATTCACTGAAGCATACGCATTTCTGCTACCAACAACTATCTTATATGCCTACGCTTGGCAGGCCAATACTCTGCCCCATATAAAATTTGGACGAATTATCGTTTTATAAAACTTCCCCTTGAGTTTTAAAGGAATCTTTCTATCATATAGAACCCTTGATGTGCTCCTCCATTTGGCCCATCCTAATTTAAAACGAACTATATCAGCATCGATATTACCATCACTCTGGATGACAGACTCGAGATACTTAAAACTCATCCTCTGTGGTATGACGTCGGTACCAATTGCTACCGCCACCTCATGCGCCATCTGATTTCTAGAATAGTTGCATGCTATATACTCTATCTTAGACCTGATCATTTTTAAACCTTTCAACTCTAACGCATCTCTCCAGTAGTCTAACTTGGCATTCACCCCCACCTTGGTCTCATCCACTAGGATAATATCGTCCGCAAATAACATACACCAAGGTACCTATCCTTGAATGTGTTTGGTAATTTCATCTAACACTAATGTGAACAACAAAGGACTTAATGCAAATCTTTGGTGGAGACCAACACTGATAGAAAACGCTTCTGTGTCCCCTACTATCATCCTTACGCTAGTCAATACTCCGTCATACATATCCCTAATTACTTTAATATAGGTAATAGGAATGCCCTTAGCCTCCAAACACCTCCATAAGGGTTCTCTAAGAACCCTGTCATATGCCTTCTCCAAATCAATAAAAACTATATGCAAATCCCATTGTCGTTCCCTGTAGCATTCCGTAAGTCTACGGAGTAGTTGTATCGCTTCTATCGTGGACCTATCAGACATAAATCCAAATTAGTTGGTCGATACAAAAGCAGCTCTCCGGGTTCTCTTTTCAATTACCTTCTCCCACAGCTTGATGGTATGACTTAATAGTTTGATGTCTCTATAGTTGTGACATTCTTGGATGTCCCCTTTGACCTTGTATATGGGGATCAACCTACTTAATCTCCATTCATCTGACATTTTGGCCGACTCTAAAATCACATTGAAGAGTTGAACTAACCATACAATACTGACAACTCCTACCCGTTTCCATACCTCTATGAGGATCTCGTCTAGCCCCACGGCCCTTCCGCTCCCCTTCCCTCTCAACACCTTCATAATTTCTCCCTTCATAATCTTCACCCATGCGCACCTGTCCTAAACATGCCCTGTCACAGAGGGTTCTCCTAACTAACATGCCCTGTCACAGAGGATTCTCCTAACTCTACGTTGCTCACTATCTCTTCGTTATACAGGCCATGAAAGTACCTCTGCTATCTCCTTTGGATGTCTTGGGTCCCTGTTAGTACCTGTCCTGCTTCATCCCATATACAACAAGCTTGGTTGAAATCCTTCGTCACACGCGCCCTATCTCATGCTAGCTTGAAAATCTTTTGCGCTCCCCTTAATGTATCCAAGTCCCTATACATAGTCTCAAATGCTTCCCCTCTAGCCACTGCGATAGTTTTCTTAGCCTTCCGTTTTTCCAATCCATATCTTACTCTATTAATTTCCCTCTCCACCTTCGTTGAACTAGCTAAAAGATCTTTAAAAGCTCTCTTCTTTGCCTTAACTATTGTTGGACCCCACATCCCGCCCTTAGGTCGGCGGCGTGTGTTTGCGGGACATACCGCGGCATCCAACCTTACACAGTATTGTCCTCTTTGGTCAAGGGTGAGTCCACGACTCGAACCCAAGACCTCAAGGTTTTGTTG
The DNA here is from genome assembly GCA_027568935.1 of Erythroxylum urbanii. NCBI lineage: Eukaryota > Viridiplantae > Streptophyta > Magnoliopsida > Malpighiales > Erythroxylaceae > Erythroxylum > Erythroxylum urbanii. The sequence continues at coordinate 13,399,585 of JAOQML010000006.1, read as the reverse complement.
CATCTAGCTGCA
>JAOQML010000006.1:13381479-13399473 GCA_027568935.1 Erythroxylum urbanii | reverse complement strand
ACTAACCAAAATTGTTATGAGTTAAATCGCAAATAACTTCTATGTACTTGTTTAAGAACACAATATACTAAGTTGAGGGATAGAGAATAGACACTGTGATTTTATACTGGTTCACCCCAAATCGTGGGCTACGTCTAGTCCTCAGATTCCTTCTGAGTATTCACTATATTTCAACAAATTTACAAGTATTCTTTCTTTCTTCTCGAGCCTCTTCAGGTCTCGTACACTAAGTATTCTTGTTCAGCTATCTTAGCCTCTCCAGGATCTCATCCTTTTCTTTCTCTCACTAGAAAGATATCGTGAGCTATTGTTATAGTAGTTTAGCTCTTCCAGTATCGCACTACAGAATTTTTAAGTAAACACTTGAACGCTCAAAAGTTGTAAAATCAAAGATCTCACTCCAAAAATTATTTAGTCTTCGACTACGACTCGTATTTATAGTCTAAGTCTTCAACTGCTTCTTTGAATCTTGATAATTGCTTCTTGAGTCTTGAAAACCTCTATTTAGTTGAGTTTTGTAACTAACTCCTACTAACTAACTGCTCGACGTACTCGTATACCTTCTACTTTGTATCGTCTGTGTTTTCTTCTGTGTCTTTACTTCTTCTGTGTCTCAACTTCGTCTGTGTTTTATTTCTTCTATATTTTGACTTCTTTTGTCTTTTGCTTCCTCTGTGTTTTGTTTCTTTTTTCTTTTACTTCGTTTGTGTTTCAACTTCTTCTGTCTTTTACTTCTTCTATATTTTTACTTCTTCTGTGTTTTGCTTCTTCTATCTTTTATACTTCTGCACACTTAACATACTCATCAAACTAGTTCATTTATTTCTAACATTATTATTATTTGATTGTCATCAAAATTAATTATCGTAAAGTCCTCCTGACTTAACACTAGGAATATTATAGATGAATAATTGATATACAGGAATTTTGGAAACCTTAAGGATTAATTTAGAATTAATCCAAGTAGAGCATAGCATTTGTAGTGTGACTAGATAAAGGCATATAAGCTAGGATTAAAGTATTTAATCTGGACATCAAAATAATTGAATTTTAGGGTTCCTAATCAAATCACATTCATAATTCAGATTAGCCAAGTCTAAGATTAGTACCTAATTAGGTTCAAGAGTTGGATCGAATCACGAACTTTAGATGCATAGTCAAGTCAAAACCTAAATTAACCTCCTTTGTGTGATACATGCATTAGATGCATTTTAAGGGTAGTTATAGACATAGGTTCAATTCAATTGAGTTGTCCATAATCTAAACGTATATGCAATATACATAATCAAGATAATCCAAGTATTAATGAGACTAAAGGACAAATCCGTCAATAAAATATTAGGACTTACGCCTTCCATTGATATGGCAAGAACTATAGTTCTTTTAGAGTTGGGTTGTTGGGCAAACCCAAGCCCGCTCTACATGAATATATTCAAACCATGAAAATTAGATTTTCAGATTAATGGGTTGGTCCTAACTGGAAGCGTTGATTTGTTGGGCAAACACAAGGTCAACATGGATAGAGGCAAAGTTGGGTTATATACATGGGATGTATGCAAATCAAGAGTTGATAACCCAATGAGTGTGCTAAATCAACAGTTGATGGTACAAGTCGATAGTTGTATAATTAAATGCAATTAGTATGAATGATACCTACCGATTGATCTAACGTGACTTATTGGACAAACCTAAGGTCATTCTTTGTGACATTGGATATCGACCCATTAAGAAAATTATAAGTTTTCTCAAATTTGTAGTGAGGGCTATAGATTTGAATTAGAATAATGGGACCTATAATGCATATGATTAAAGTCCTTATTAATATGCATTAATGTACATTTTTAAAGTCCTTATTGATATGCATTAATGTACATTTTAATACTTTCTCTCATTCTTCTAGGTTATTGAATTGCCACGATGTCTTCGAGTGTGAACTTACGCTTCCTATTAGATTCTAACAAACTCACAAGACCTAACTTTTTAGATTGGCTACAGAATTTGAGAATTGTTCTCAAATCCCAAAAACTAGGTTATGTCCTAGATAAACTACTTCTCGATCATCCTGTTGTCGATGCATCTGATGAAGATCAGAAAGCTTATAAGAAGTTACTGGATGATAGTGAGTTGGCTAGCTGTATAATGCTAGCCTCTATGTCACCAAAACTACAAAAGCAGCAAGAGGCTATGAATGCTTATACTATAGTCTACCATCTGAGGGAACTGTTTGATGAGTAAGCTCGATTTGAAACATTCGAGACCTCAAAGTTGTTTTTCTGTTCTAATATGGGTAAGGGATCATCTCTAGTGCAGTATGCACTAAAGATGAATTGATACATTAAGAGGTTAGGCAGTTTGGGTTTCATAATGGATCATGAATTAAGTATAGAGTTAATTTTGACTAGTTTAATTGATAGTTATTTGAGTTTATGCTTAATTATCGGATGAACCAAATATCCAAAATGATATCTGAGCTGATTAATCTGCTCAAAACATCTGAGCAAACTATCAAGAAAGACAATAAGGATGTGAGGCTGGTAGACTCTGCTTCTGGTTCTCGAAAGAAGAACCAAAAGAAGAAGAAGAAGTTTAAAAGGCTAGTGGGAGGTGTAGTCAAGAAGAAGGCAAAGGAGACAACTTCAAAGGGGATATGCTTCCATTGTAACAAAGAAGGACATTGGAAGAGGAATTGCAAAGTTTATCTGGAGTCGCTGAAGCAGAAGAAGATATTAGATGCCCCATCGCCTACTTCAGCTATGATTTTTTTTCATTGAGGTTAACACTATTTCTGATCATAACATTTGAGTATTAGATACCAAATGTGGCTCATACATATGTGTTGATATGCAGGGTCTCAGAGATAATAGACCACTCAAGAAGGAAGAAATGGACCTACGTGTGAGAAATGGAGCAAGAGTTGCTGCATTAACAGTAGTGACATATGTTTTATGTCTTCCTAATGGGCTAGAGTTAGTTTTGGAAAATTGCTATTATGTACCCATTGTGACTAAAAACATTATATCTGTTTCATGTCTTAATAAAGCGAGATTTCATTTAACTTTTTCAAGCAATGGTTGTTCAATTAAGTTGAATGAAATGTTATATGGTACTGCTACATTGTGCAATAGAATTTACATATTAGATGTGTCCAATCCAATTTTAAATATCAATAACAATAAAAGACACAAATGAGATAACTTAAAATCATCTTACTTATGGCATTGTCGACTTGGCCATATAAGGGAGAAATGCATGATTAAGCTACACAAGAATGGTAGCCTAGGGTCATTTGATTATGAATCACATGACACATGTGAATCTTGCTTGTTAGGCAAGATGACTAAATTACCTTTTAAAGGAAAGGGTGAACAAATGAATGGGTTATTAGACCTAATATATTCTGATGTATATAGTCTGATATCCATTCATGCCAGAGGTGGTTTTGTGCACTTCATTACTTTTATCGATGATTATTTATAATATGGGTATAGGTATGTGTATCTCATGAGATACAAGTTTGAAGCGTTTAAAATGTTCAAATAATTTAGACATGAAGTAGAGAAACAACTCGGTAGAAGTATTAAGACGCTTCAATAAGATCGAGGTGGTTAATACTTAAATGAGAAATTTCTAACTTATCTCGAAGATAATGGGATAGTATCCCTGTAGACCCTACCTTACACACCATACATAATGGTGTGGTTGAAAGGAGAAACTGAACCTTGTTAGACATGATAAGGTCGATGATGGGCTTAGCAGATCTACTGAAATCCTTTTGGAGTTGTACACTCGAGACTATTGTTTATGTGACAAACAATCTCTTCAAAGGCAGTTGAAGTTACTCCATATGAGATATGGACTAACAAAAGGTCCTATCTTCCTCATATGAAAGTTTAGGGTTGTCCGGCTTATGTGAAGCAGATTCAATCAAACAAGTTTGAAGCGAAATCTGATAAATGTTTGTTTATAGGATATCCTAAGGAAACAATTGGATATAATTTCTATAATGCTTTAGAGCAAAAGGTGTTTATCTAAAGCATTCTGTCTTTTTAGAGAAAAATTTTCTTCTAAGAGAAGACAGTGGCAGCAAAGTTAAACTTAATAAAGTTCATGATGCTCAAACAGACACAAATCAACTGCCTGAACCTGAAATTATTGTTCATAGAGATGAGACAAAATTTGAACCTTCTAAAACACAAAATGTTCATAAGTCAAGTAGGATACGTAATGTTCCAGAGAGATATAGATTTCTTGTAATTGAACAAAATGACGTATTGCTCATAGAGGACGATAAGCCTATAACCTATGAAGAGGATCTGAAGAGTTCAGAATCTAAAAAATGAATTCAAGCTATGAAGTCTGAAATGGATTCCATATACGAAAACCATGTATGGACTTTGGTTGACCTACTTAAAGGGTTAAAACCTATAGGGTGCAAGTAGATTTTCAAGAAGAAAATCGACATGGAAGGTAATGTGATTACTTATAAAGCGATGCTAGTTGCTAAAGTTTATCATCAAAGACAAAGAGTTGATATGACGAGACATTTATCATCAAACTCTTTGGTTGACCCATCTGAAGGGTTAAAACCCATTTATGGATTGAAGCAAACATTTAGGAGTTGGAATATCTGATTTGATGAGACAATCAAAGAGTTTAGTTTCTCACAAAATCCTAATGAACCTAGTATGTACAAGAAGGTTAGTAGGAGTGCTATCATATTCCTTGTGTTATATAAGGGTGACATATTATTAATAGGAAACGAAATCTCAAGTTTGCAATCAGTCAAAGTTTGGTTCTCTTAGATTTTTTTCCATGAAAGACCTTGGAGAAGCAACTTATATATTGAGAATAAAAATCTATAGAGATAAACAAAGGAAGTTTCTAGGTCTTTCACAGTTAACTTATATAGACAAAGTGCTAAATAGGTTTAGCATAGAGTAAACCAAGAGAGGGTTTCTTCCCATGAATAAATATGGGATAAAACTCTTAAAATTTATGTGTCCCAAGACACAATATGAGAGGACTTGCATGAGTATGAACCCGTATGCTTCTGCGGTAGGATCAATCATGTATGCTATGTTATGTACAAAACCCGATATATCGTATACTCTAAGTGTTATGAGCAGATATCAATCAGATCCTGGTGAGGGTCACCGGGTGGCTGTCAAGAATATCCTGAAGTACTTGAGAAGTACTAAGGATGTATTCTTAATATATGGAAATGGAGATCTCGTAGTGAGCGAGCATACAGATGCCAGTTTTCAATCTAACTAGGATGACTCCAAATTCCAGTTAGGTTATGTTTTCACATTAAACAGTAGAGCAGTCAGTTGGAAGAGTTCCAAACAAAGAGACGACTACAGATTCAATGACCGAGTCAGAGTACATTGTAGCTGTTTAGATCAAGAAGTAGATTAAGAAGTTCATTATAGAACTTGGAGTGGTTCTTAGCATAATAGACCTAATATTGTTGTATTGTGACAACAATGTGGCTATTGCTCAAGCCAAGGAACCAGGATCTTATTAGAGGTCTAAGCATATACTCAGGAGATATCACCTTATCAGGGAAATAATTGATAGAGGTAATGTGAAGATAGAGAGAGTGCCCACAGATTACAACATCGCTGATCCTTTGACTAAGCCACTTCCTCAAACAAAATTTGATTCTCATGTACTCACCTCTGGTATTAGATACAAAGAAAATTGACTTTAGTGCAAGTGAGAACTTGTTAGAGTAGTGCTCTAAAGGTAATCACCTTTAGCACTTTTGTACAAACTTTATTTTGATTAATAAAGTGAAAGACATTTTTTTAATTTGATATTCGTTTATATATCAATTCATATTGATCTTAAATTGAATTAATGAAGTCCATGATACAAAATATAGCATGAAGGAAATCATGATAAGATCATGATAATGAGATTCGTATCATATATAATTATGTTAATATCTAAATAATCCATAGTCATAGGATTAATAAGATAAGACATTATTAATCCAAATAGACTGACACATGTTATACTTCTTGATTTTATCAAGTAGTGGATCTCACATATTGTAAGCATGAGTTGTTTAGAGTTAACATGTGGATGCTTACTAAGAGTAGTAAGTACATCGGATGACCTGCTATGAGATTATTATATGGTTGATCTATCGAATGTCTATGATTAATCTCATCATAGCAATGGTGCAAATATCCTTAGACTTGAGATACTCGAGGATATCTTGGATACGAATCCTGTGCTTTGACATCATGTAGCATCCTGTCCACATACTAAGGGTTATAACCTCGATTTCAATAATATGGAGAATGGAAATGAGAGAGTTAGAGGAAAATCTTTGTTTCATGCTCAGCCGAATGTCAACATACATATGAATTTGAGTCCTTGCACACATGAAAATAATTGCACATGCACTCATTGACATGTCGGGTATAGTGAATAGTAATAGGATAGATTAAGAACTGTGGTTATAGCGAATGATTAAAATGAAATGGAGTAGGAAGACTAAAATAAAATCTAAGTGTTGGACTTAGTGAAGAAAAATGTGTTGAAGAAGTTTACTGAGAATATTTAGTATGGGAGTTATAGATGGTGGAGTAGAAAGTTATGGTCCTAATAAGGGGGAGATGTTCAGGAGCATAGACGTATCGTTTGTGATGACGTCATATCTTCTTAAGTTAACTTTACTTCGTCTTAAGTTGACCATCTAAATCATCTGCTTATTGCATTCGTCTATCGTCTGTAAAGACGTGACGTCTGTGATGACGTCACATCGTCTATGATGATGTCATATCTTCTTAAGTTGACTTTACTTCGTCTTAAGTTGACCATCTAAATCATCTGCTTATTGCATTCGTCCATCGTTTGTAAAAACGTATCGTCTGTGATGACGTCATATCTTCTTAAGTTGACTTTGCTTCATCTTAAGTTGACTCCGACTTCATCTGTCTTTTGTTTCATCTGCTTTTTCACTTCGTCTACGTTTTGTTTCGTCTACTTTCTGACGAACTTTGTCTACTTTTTGCTTCGTATACTTTATGACGAACTTCGTCTACTTTTTGCTTCGTCTACTTTCTTACGAACTTCATCTACTTTTTTGCATTTTAGGAGTTGAAAGTTCAATGAAAGTGTGAAATGGTGTGAAAGAACGATTAAAGTGATAGTTAGAGGAAATATTGAGCTTAAAGCAGAAAGTTGATAATGATATGTACATAGTGATATACTCTATTTTCCTCTTCACTAGTCATATATGGGATTATATTGGTAAAGTTGAATGAGTTATTGATATCAAAGTACCAAAGGATTGAGGTTGTAATTCAAAGAACTGATGAGTGATTAAGTTACGAAATGGGAATGTGCATAAGATGTGAAGTTTGTTACAGTACCTGAGTTTGTCATTGAGCATGTATTGTACATAGTTCAATTATACATTGTGTATGAATAAATGCTTATACGTGTACAATTATTAAAGAGTGTGCAACATGTGCCTTGCATAAATGGTTGTGCAGGTCAAGTGTCCGCATCCAGGCATTCCCAAAATTTGGAAGCAAATGATAATCTGGAGCGTACTGTGAGTAGACCGAGATGGTCTCACTTCATTGTTTGTTATTTGAATTTTGTATAATGTGATTGATTATTTTAGTTTCTAGACAGGAGGTCCGATAATTGTGATGTTTGTTTTGGATATCGAAGTGCTACTTGAATGTGAATGAGATGAACTAAGTGTACCTAATGTGATTGTTAAATGTGTTTTAAATGTGTATTTGTATTGCATGTAAGTGAAGTGTGAATCTCAACTCAATGTTGAATGTCAGACTAAGGTCCGATGATATGGGAAAGTGATTGAATGAGAACATGCAAATGTGAGTGATGCATTTCATCTCATGAATGCATGAAATATAATGGCAGTTGTGATTGTTGTAGCCATCGAAAGTGAAAAGTGAAAATAAGCCTCGAGCTCAAAAGTGATTCAGAGCCTCAGGCTCAACGTTTAATGAGCCCTATATGGGACAGTTATCAATGAGCCCTATATAAGACAGTTTAAGCAGTCGGTCACAACAAAGTAAGAAATAGAAAGTGAGTCTCATGTGCATGGCATATGCATAATATGAATGATTAAGTGCATTGCATGTGAAATGTGAAATGTGAAATAATGTGATATGTGCAATAACGTGATTTATGTGTTATGTGACTGGGTGAGCTATCAATTATAGTCACTCATTGAGTTCGCAAAACTCACCCAAAATTTGCAATTATTTTTCAGGATTAGAAGAATACCCCATTAGGCCAACGAGAGTATACCTACAGCATACAAGTGAAGGATAGGGGTCAGGATCAGTTTGCGTCTGCATTGCATTTCCTTAGTTTGTATTGAATTGTTTGTTTCGCAACTTTTTGTATAAAATTGTATTTCGAAACAACTAAAGCGTTTTGTATTTGTAAAAAGGGCCCAAATGGCTATTGAAATTATTGTTGATTTTATTACTATGATTGAAAGTGTTTATGAGTGAGAGTGGGCCCTCTGTGATGCTTAACTTCCGCATAATATGTGTGATTGTAGTTTTCAAAGAAAACAAACAAAAAAAAGTTTTTATACCGATTTCTGAATGAGTGAGTGTCTTAGCACGTCACCCTTGCGGGGCACAAGCTCGGACATCACCCATCGATGTCGGGATCGGGTCTTGCAGGAGTGGAATGCTACACATCATTCCTTATGACTTCAAGATGAGGTTGCTCTTAGGGTGGTGATTGGGTACAACTATTTGTATTCAAAGGTAATTGAGTAGCCAATAAAAAATTCACCACTCCTGATAGAAGGAGATGATACCCATGACCTCTTGATGGGTCATTACTCGGGAGTCTCTAGCTAGAGTAGTTATGTGTCATAAAAAGAGTCTTCAATGACACATAAGAGTAATGAGATCCCAGGACAATAACTAACATCACTTGGACTAGATGTTACGTAGTCAGTCTAGTGGGAGTTGACATATAGCCCATACTCCAAATCAAGTAGGGTATAGTATTGTGAAAGGACGAATTACACGGTAATTGTCTATGGAAAGTTTCATAAGTTGGATAATTAACTATCGAAGAGTTCGTGTATTAATCCACTTATATTCCAGCAAATTGACATTATGAAACCTTTCATAATTTGATTGAATTAAGAGTTAATTCAAGTGCTTTAAATAACCGAGAACTTAAGGGTCACATACATAAAAGATCGGATGAAAAACAAAGTGTGTATGACTATTTTTAAGCAGGCCACGACCGTGACTCATAAGACCATGATCGTGGCCGAAGGTGTGACAGGCCATGATCGTGGCCGAAACAGAGGGCACGAATAGGTACATAAATGAGTTCCTCACTTATGTACACAAGCTTCTTTTACTTCTTACACACTCAAGTGAGATAGAAAGGGCTCTAGAAGAGTTCTAGAGAGAGTGAGAAGAGTTCTTAAGTTATCTTAATGCAATTAATGCAATTGTTTTATAAATCAACATGTATGTAAGATAACCTTGATTTATCACTCACTTGAACTTCTACTTGAATTCATCAAATTTGGTATTCTAACACCTTTACACATTGTTTCATCTTTTTTCTTTGTGTATTCTTAGGTGATCGAGGAAGGGTTTAGTGTTTGGAACAACCCAAATAAGGAGAAGAAACAAGAAAGAATGAGAAACAAAGGTAAAAATGTTTTTATATTTCATGTTCTTTAAATATCTTTGTATGTATGTATGATTTTGTAATTTTGGCATTGTTATGGTGTAATTTTGACACTTCTACTGTATACGCATGCATGTGATGCATGCAATCATGACTAACCTAACATATCATATCTTATAGTTTAAAAATTATCATCCCACAAAGATTGTAATAGTCACTCAACAATTCTTATAAACTTTATTTAAGGTAAACAAAAGATGAGCAACTAATAATTATGTTATATATCCTATTTTGCAATTAGATGATTAATATAAACATCCTGAATTTAAAAAAAAAGATTATGTGCACTAACTACAATACTTACCTAAATTATTCTTCCTTGCCTGGGTTAGCACTAATGAACAATTGTATTTGAATCAAAGTGGAAATTTTGTCTCATGTTGATTAGACACTGACCCATCCACTCCGTCGCAATCAGTCTCCCTGATCCCAACAGAATAACAAACAGTGCCCAAAACCCAAAATCCTCAAAAAAATGAAAAAGAAAACACGGAGAATCTAAAGGAAGTCTCTGGAGAGACAAAGAGGCAGAGAGTGGTGTTTGACGGTTGCGGAAATGGCGTCGTCAAAGGTGATGGCGTCGTCCAAAGCGAGAAATTCGGATCTCTCATCATCATCTTCGTCTTCAGCATCTCGATCTCGATCTCGACGCGCTTCTACTTCTTCATCTTCTCATCCTTCTATTTCCTCTACAAACCCAAACTTACGATCACAGCAGTCGGGTCACATCCCATACAGTGTTCTTAACTCATCCTCGCCCTCCACTATGACCGTCGACGGAATCCTACGCAACGTCTACGGCACTCCCTCTTTCTCCGACTCCACTCTCCTCGATGCCCAAATTACCCTAATTGACACTCCCGTAGCCCTCCCTACGCCGCCTTCGGTTGAAGGAAGTAGCAACAACGCTGCCGGTGGGAATGATAATAGTAGTCAGGAAATGGGTGTGGTGGTTCCTCAGGGAAGTAGTGGTAAGACAGTCGACGACGTGTGGAGGGAGATAGTGGTTGGGAGGAAAGAGATGAAGGAGGAGCCCGACGAGATGATGACGCTGGAGGATTTTCTGGCGAAAGCCGGCGCAGTGGAGGTTGGAGGAGGAGGAGCAGCTAGAGGTGGAGGTGAACGAGGAGAAGAGGAAGAAGTGGAGATGGCACCGTCGGAGAGATTGAGTGGAGGAGTTTATGCATTTGATGGAGTGCCGCCGCGGCCGAGTTCCTTCCAGATGCTGGATAAGGTAGAGGGATCAATTGTAGGTTTTGGGAGTGGAGTGGAAGTGATCGCCGGAGGAGGAGGGAGGGGGAAGAGTGGGAGGGCTCCGGTCTTGGAGCCGTTGGATAAAGCGGCTCAGCAACGACAGAGACGGATGATAAAGAACAGGGAGTCCGCCGCTAGGTCTAGGGAAAGGAAGCAGGTATTCTAAAAGTTATTCTTTGGGATTCTATTTCCTTGACTGTTCGTTGTAATGCGTATTGATACGGAAATTTGGGGTTTTTTAGGCTTATCAAGTGGAATTGGAGTCATTGGCAGTGAGGTTGGAGGAGGAAAATGAGCAGCTACTGAGAGAGAAGGTACTTCTTGATTATATTATTCTCTTGGGTTGTTTTGGTAATTTTGCTTTGCCATTTTTATCAAATTTGTTTCATCATCTGGCTCTTGGAGTCACCATATAAATTTTCCTTGCAATCAGATTGTTGATGGTTAGGTTCCAGAATTATTTACATTATTGTGTTTCCAGTTCAATTATGGCAGGGAAAATGGCTCAAAAATATGTACCATTCTAATTAGGTTTGTAGCGAAATATGGCATATATGGTCAGTTCTGACTAGGTAGCTGCTGAGGTCCAATTAAGCTCAGCTTGACATTGGAGAAGCATGTTCAGTTATCAAACAAAATTTCAGAATCTAAAAGTCTGACTATTGTTATCTATGCTTAGGTTTGGCTACACGAAGCAAATGGTGGGTTGTATGTTATTCTTGTGTTCTTTATAAACAAATCGAATCAACGCTGGAGTATCCCACTATTGAGATGAATTAGGAAGGCCTGTGGTTTTCCCAATTACAATATAAAATGTGAAGTTCTTCAAAGATGCATTAGGATCACAGCTTATTTCCTACCATAATTAATGTAAAAGAGCTTAAATTCTTTAAAAGAAGTAAAAGAGAAAATTAGTCAACCACAAGCTTTAATTTGATATGATAAAGGTTGGGAATTGAGCTGACATTAAAGACAACAAGGGCTGAAATTTAGATTATTTTAAGATTCCTTTTATTAAATAAGTAGTAGATTTATGGTAAATATGCTATTCTAGTTTGGATATGTTATTCTAATTGTTTAAGAATTCAGAATTTTATTAGAATATGATTTAAATTTGTTAGGAAACCTTTCTTATTAGAATAAGAGTTGTAAAAACTTCTCTATAAATATGTACATAGTTAGCCCTTCAATAAGAACGTAATCTGGATTTTTTCCTAAAAACTTGAGTTTTCAATTAGAAGGTACGATACTTTCTTCTAAGAGTGTTTCTTAGACATCCGGAATAATTTCTAGTTCCTACCCTCTTACTTGTCTACCTCACTAAAATTCCAGCTACCAAAACCCTAAATTCAAACCTTATCATACCAAAATTCAAGCCACATTAAACGCTGACATTTTGGCATCCCAAAAACCAATACCGAAAAACCCAGCTATGGCAAATCTAAAATTTCGGCATCCCAATTGAAATCCCTATTTGAAACGTGAATTCCAATAGCTTAATATCTATCATATTTCCTAATTTTTGTGAGTTTTAGCTAGTAGTTAATATTTCTTTTGTTTGTCTTACATCAATTTGGTATTAGAGCTCAAGTTCACATTGGTGACACATAGTGGAAGGGCATATAAAAGAAATGACCAAGAGCAAGATGAAATGTTTTTGAGATTTATGAAAAAATTGGATATCGAAGATCCTTGATCACAAGGTGCTTCAAAAACCAATTTACATGTAACAACTCCAACAAGAAAGTATGTTTGACAATTTTTGTAGTCGTTGGACAGCCTCAACATGCATTCCTTAAAAGTCAAAACAAAAAAAATATCTAAAGCAATAGCCTACACTTTCTCCAAAATATGGAGAAAGTGGTAATAAGCAAGATGAAGGGATTGATATTTGACCAAAAGCTTGCAGTGTAAGGGAAAATCTTTGTTGAAAAATCGTATTCCCATTTTGATTCCTTAATTTTAATGGGCACTACCTCAGAGCAAGTGTTTGTTATGGGTGGTGAAACTATTGAATCCTCTCCTTCAATCGATCAGTTAGAATCTTCAAGCCTACATGTAGGTGCTTAAATACTTGATAACATGGAGAGTTTGACAATGGAAGATGATCATGATATGGATAGTTTGACAGTGGAAGATGATCAAAGCGTTAAAGATGAAGAAAAACAAAACCAGGTGGATTCTTTGACAAACCCTAAAGCTGAAACAACTAAACAACAGGTTGAAATGCTTAAAGAAGAAATCAAAACACAAGAAAATAGATTGAAACAACAGGGTAGAAGGCTGAAAGAATGGGACAACAATCTAAGGTAACATAACAGGGTCATGAAAAGATTAATCAGTAGCTACTTGGTTTTTGGAGCTTGTTAGCTCAAAACTTGATTTTATCTTTTGTATTGTTGACGCAGATTACGTTTCTGTGGGTTATGAAGGAGAAGTAAATTCAAATGAAGATGAGAAATTAACACAATATAGGAATAAAGGAGAAGCTATTAGTGCACTTGCTAAGTCAAAATTTAGTAGTGATAGAAAATTTATGGATTTGACTACAAGAAGCAACAATGTGTATGTTCTTCATGCCTATATTGTAGAAAAGTCATGTTGTTTTGTTATGAAATCATATGCAAATGTAATGGCCAAGGATGTTGTCCACACTGCTAAACTATTTTTCAAAGAGGTTATACATTTTTATGGATTATCTTTAACTGTTGTCTTGTGATGTGAAGTCTATGAGTTATTTTTAGAGAACTCTAGGTAAGATGTTGAACACTAAGCTTTAATTTTCATGTTCTTTCTATCCCTAAACTGATAAACAAATAGAGGTGGTAATTAGAAGCTTGGAGGAGTTGTTAAGATGTTTGGTTGGAGATAATGTGAATAATTAGGACTTAGTATAATTTGCATATAATAGTTCTATAGATAGGTCAATTGGTAAGAGTCCTTTTGTGATAGTTTTGGATGTTCAATTAAGAAAGCGTATTGATTTGGTTCCTTTACTACAAACAACACTAGTGTTGAAGCCGAAGGTTTTTGCACAACACATAAGGCTATCTTTGATGAGGTATGAGAAAATATGACAACTAGCAATTTGACTTATAAAGATCATGTTGATCAACATCTTCTAGAGTGTTTTTCAATAGGAAACTATAAGAAACTTCATCCAAAGCATGCTGGTAAAGATTTGTCCAAAGCATTTTCCAAAGGAAAATATAAGAAACTTATTTCACAGAGTGTTGGACCTTATAAGATCCTTAAGAAGATAATTGCTAATGCTTTTGTTTTTGGAATTAACGAGTGATATGTGAATTAGTCCTATCTTTAATGTTGCAGAATTAACCATATATCATGAACAAGATGGTACGCAATATCCTACTGCAGAAGTGAGAATTCCAACCATTCCTCATCTTAAAGAAGATATAGAGGATGTTCTTGATGAACAAATTGTAGCCACAAGAGTTGGAGGATATTGATGGTTTCTTGTCAAATGGAAAAGGAGATCAACTTCTGACAGTTCTTTGATTTTAGAATATGAGTTTCGAAAGTTGAATCTAAACTTATATGATCAACATTTGTCACATTTTATGTGAAGGATGACTTCAGACAAGCAGGAGAGAATTGATTCAAAAAAAGGTTAAACTCCACAAAAGAAATAGAAGAGGAAAATTCTATAATCTGAAGGGTTGAAATTTAAATTATGATGAGGTTAATCCTTATTAAAGAGGAAGTAGTACAAAGATAGATATGTTATTCTAGTTTATATATGTTATTCTAGTTGTTTAAGACTTCTAGAATTTTTATTAAAATCATATTTAAATTTGTTAAGGACACTTTCCTTCTAGAATAAGGATTCTAAAAATTTCTCTATAAGTATGTGTATACTCAGCCCTTACATTTACATCATATCATGAATTTTCTCTATATTTGTCAACCAGCTGTGACCTGTTTCTTCTAAGAGTGTTCCTTAGACCTTAGTAGTGATTTCTGGTTTCCTACCTTCCCTTGTTTGTGTTCCTCACTAAATTCCAGCAGTTCTAACTCAAAAGTTCCAGCAACCAAAACCGTGAATTCTAGTTATATAAAACCTAAATTCCAGCCATATTAAACTCTGAGAACCTAGCCTAAATTTCATCCCATCAAATCCTTAAAACTTGACTATTGCAAATCTAAAATTTCAGCGTTCCAAGCTGAAATCCATACCTGAAACTTTATATTCCATTTATTCTAAGTTTTGTGAGTTTTAACTACTAATTAATATTGCTTCTATTTGTCCTATATCACCCAATACGTTGAGGAGAAGTATGTCGTCATCAACTCTGGAAATCGTCCTTGGTTCCGTCAACTTTGTTTGATTGGAATAATATTCGTATACAGTTCCACGTGGTTTGGCAAGAAAGTTGATACTAGAAACTTTTATCTGCTTATTACCTATTTAGAAGAAGGATATCTGTATATGCTGCTGTTAAAAATCTGGTTACCTAAATGACGTATAAGTTGCCTTTGCTTTAACTCTTTTCATTTTGGATTTATTTGTTACATAATTTTTTGATCACTCAGTGTATAGATCAGAATGTACCCGGTTAACTTAACTTCCCCTATTGTTGGTGTTTGTCGATGTGTTTGATACATTGGCTAATTACTTATTCCACATCTGGCATATGTCCTTCACGTGTTTGCTAACTAATGTTCTATTATGCAGGAAGTGAGGACTAAAGAAAGGTTTAAGCAGGTATGCATTTTGTCCTTCTTTATAAAAAGTTTCCCTTAGGGAATTGTCAATCTTTCGAATTATCCATTTGTTGATCTTTCAAGGCATTAGGGTAATGGAGTTTCTAATGGTAACTTGGACTTTTTAACTATAATAACTTTCCTTTTACCTTCCTTCCTTTCCAGAGGGAATGATTTTTCCTATATCACTTTCTTCCATTTCCTTCTCACTGTCCTCTAGGAATAAGTTGTTATAAACTGAGAGTATATTGTGGAAAATGGAATAATTTCTATTATAACTATGTGGTTTGTTTAACTTTTAAAAACACCCACAGGACTTCCTAAATTATAGGTACAAAAGCATATTTGGATATTGAGTTATTATTTTTATATGATGTCCATAAACTGAACTAAAAATCTTGAAGGAAATTTTCCTCTTTCCGTAGTGGAGAGGATATAAAATAAGTTGGCACAGGGTGGCTTCTTTACCGATACCTCTTTTTCTTAGAGTTCATACATTTTGAAGCATGAACTCTCAAAACTTGTGTCTACGGAAAGATAATTGACACAAAGCATTTTCAATGAGCTAAGGGGATCGGGAAGCAAACATGTTCAAAAGGACGTAAAAGTTATTCATCTTGACTTAAATCAGTTTATAAGCATAGGCCATAAGGCCTGTATTTCTTATGATTTGATGTACATCTCTTTCTTTATGTGATATGGAGTTATTTCAAGGTCTTTGAACATCCAGTAGGATTGCCTAGATAACTGACGACCCTAAAGAGCAGTTTGACCATTGGTAATAATTGTTCTTAATTATTGAAATTCAATAGAATCGTATCTTATTGTAGTCTACAAGTTGTTTGCATGCAATATTTTTTTCCAAAAAAGGAATCATAGGATGCCACTTTAGTATCAAAGTTATGGTCCCTTTATATTTGCTTCATTTTGTTCTGTATGTTAAAAGTATATGATTGCTAACATTTGAAGAACAAGTAATCTCATAAAAGTTCACTGATTTCTTTGGTAACTTTGTGACTACATGAGATCTTCTGATGGGAATAGAGGGAGTAGGTAGCAAACAAGAGAGAAATGGGTCCTTGAAAACACTGTCACCACTAAATTTTGTGTTGTTTCTCTGTTGTAGATCATGGAGAAAGTTATTCCAGTTGAGGAGAAGCAAAGACCACCACGTGTACTCCGAAGAGTTAACTCCTTTCAGTGGTAGAGAGTATGGCCTTTTCATTTGAATTTGGAAACAAAATGCCCGTTTCTGATATAGGGAGGCAGGTTAATATATAGTCATTGGGAAGATTCCATTTCTTTTGTATTAGTTGTTTGAACCCGATGGTCATAAAAAACAAATCTTGGTTTCTAGTATAACCAGAAGAAAAGGAATTCCAGTCTGAATGCGCGGAAAAGTTTGTTACAACTGAATTAGAAGGAAGTTCAACAGAGCAACATAGTTTGCACAACTTAACTATAAATGTAGGTAGCTGCTGCAGAGTTGTTGCATTATTTCCACCAATTGCTTGTTGTAGGTATTCTAGACTGGTATAATGTATTTATGTGTTGCCTAATTCTGAACACTTGGACTGAATGTATATTCGTGGTTGGTATCTGCTTACAATAACAAAGCTTTTTCTGCCATTGTTCTAGTGAAACAAAAGATGACTTGTATTAGATGTGTCTATAATTAAGTTTATTTTGGTAGAATTAGCTCTTTTCTGAAAGTAGACTTGTACCTGTCGTGGAAATATTTGTTTGACGGAACGAGAGTAATCATTGCTCTTTCAAGCAAGCGTCGGGTGATAAAACAAAAATGTAAATTAGAAATAGCAAGAGTAAGAAAATTTTTAAATAAAAAGTTGGTAAAGACATTTTGCCTTTATAAACAATAAAATAATTGCCAGATCTTTAGTATGGAGAATCATGCATGTTATTGGCGAGTGTTGGTCAATTTTTGTATGTGAGTTGATACGGCGAGAGCATGATGACAGAGAAGGAAGTAAAACTGCGAAGCAAGATCACTGTACACACAGCACCACCAAAAATTAGTACGTAGGCGATATTCATTGTACACAGGCAAGAGGTTGATGCACGAAAAATCATACCGATTCGGTCTTGACCTTCCCAGTGTCCTTTTGTTACATAGGTTGTCGTATTTCGTGTCTTAAATTGTTAAAGGATTTAAAAGTATTAGACTACTGAATCATACGAGTAGCATTATATAGAATGAATTTGGTATATTTATGATATGATTTTATGATTGTATTTAAATACATAATATTAGCATACACACATAAA
>JAOQML010000006.1:13348261-13376732 GCA_027568935.1 Erythroxylum urbanii | reverse complement strand
CGTATATGATTGATGAATAAATCAAGCTTACTTAAGGTATAAACCTAATTGCAAAATGGTAGTATACAAGCTATAAATTTTGAATGATCTAAAAGCGTATAAGTACAGTCAAAATCTTTATCTATTAGTACATACCCGGAAGGTCAATTGAGCATGCATTGAAACATGATATATATACATGTAAATGATTGAATAATCATATGATTGACAACTTAATGATGTGTGAAATATATGTGTATTAAATGTCGATAGACAAGTTGATCGTCAACATCCAGACATTTCCGGATCATCAAGGCAATAGCTTATTTGCAGCATACTGTGAGTTAACCTAGATGTGTAAACTTAATTATATGTGTTTCTGTATGATCTGTATGTTGAATATGAAATGTGAGAACAATTGAATGTGAAATGCTGGAATAAATATGAAATGTGAGAATAATTGAATTTGAAATGCCATAATGAATATGAAATGTGTGAGCAATTGAATGTGAATTGCTAGACTTAGATCCGATGAATTTGATACATGTGACAGAAGTAAACAAGAATGAAAGGTAGTGAAACAAGGCATATGGAATGATGCATCACATTGAAATGCTTGATCAGATAAAGGAGTTGTGACCGGAGTGACCAACGCGAAAAAGAGCTTTAAGCTCAGGATTGTGCATAAAGAGCCATAGACTCAGTTATTAATGAGCTCGGTATTCATAATAGATACGGGACAGTAAATGAAATGAAATCAGTATCCACAATAGTTATGGGACAGTAAATAGGTGCTCAGTCACAACAAAGCAAAATAAAATGGAGTCATATATGCATTTACGTATGCAACCTTATATGTATCATATGATTGAATTGAAATGAATTATTGAATTGTTTGAAATATAGTTGAAAAGTAAATGAGGATGTGTTGTGATATGAAATGTTAGTTTACCTGATATACTTATAAAAGTATGATAAACTTGATGTACTTGATAAGGTATGATGAAATATGATGTGATATTCAATATTGGATTATATGTAATACTTGTTGAATTGGGATATGTCTTGTCTCTGTGTATTTGACTTGAGTGAATATATCGATAATGGTTCACTCATTGAGTTCGCAAATTCATAAAATTGCAACGTTAATTTTCAGGTTTAAAGGAGATCTAGTTAGACTAATTGAAGTATAGCTATTGCAATTGGATATGAGTTAGTGGTTGGGATCAGTTGTACATGTAGATTTCTCTAGTCATTATGCATTAAGAATAACATTTCTCACCTATTGTCAAATGTATAGGTGAACTCTGAAGTGTAATAACATTTGTGATTTGATATGATTGTGAATGAAATGATTCAAAATGAATGTTTGAAATGCTTTTGATATGTAATGCCTCTAATAATGTGGTAATGCGATCGTCTTAACGTGTCATCCTTGTTGAGTATGTTCTCGAATAATCGTCGATACGTTTATGCTCTATAAGAATGGTATGTTACATAGGCAGATTGCAATTCGGATAAATTCAAACATAATAAAAAGTATCATTAATAAATATATTTTAGTGCAAATGAATATGATCTTAAGTATGAGCATGTCAAAGTGTATGTTATTTTTTGGAACATAATCTTGAACACGAGTATGTTGTATTATGTGTTCTTGTTTGAATGAAAAATTATCAATTTATGTATTATTTAACTATAAGGACAATCCACTTGCTAATATTTAGCTACTAATAATTATTTTTTTGTTGACATTTTTACTTGAACTTGCATAATTTGTTGAAGGGAACAACGCCACTTATAATTATAACTAATCTTCATTATAAATTAAATTCGTCAATATTTTGCACTATTTTTACATTTAAAAAGTTATTATCTAAATGCTTAAAGATCATCATCATCAAATATTGTACATTTAAAAAGTTATTATCTAAATGCTTAAAGATCATCATCATCAAATATTTCTTTAAATAAAATTCCATAATGATGAGTAGTCTCCTTTGTGTTCACATTCTCTATGCTTGTTACAATATTAAAAAAAAGATTATATAATATATAATTATTAAAATTACAAAAAGTAAAAAGTTAACATATAATAAAATATATAGTTTACCTCAAATATTTTTTTAGTTTATAATTATGGTACACATCAAGGCTTTCAAAAATTTTGGATAAAATCGACTGTATTAAGCAATCAGTATCTGAGCATTAGTACTAAAAATAAACTTAGATATCAAAATCCTTACTATTTGTTCTATAAATATCAAAATCTAAATTATTGTCCATGGTCAAAGAAAGAGACCTTCTCTGTAGTTTAATAAAATTAAAAAAACCCCTTAATCTTTAAAATTCTCGATAAAACTCCTTTCATATTTCAGGCTTTAAAAAGAATCCTTCTTTTAGAGTTCAGTTAAAAATAAAGACAAAACATATACACAACATGAACATCACATTTGTGCTAATCAAATATTGCTTATATAACAATTCAACTTATCTATTAGAGTCTAATCGAACTAATTAAACCAAATCCAAACAAAAAAGTTATTATAATCATCTTAAGTTACTAATTTAGGTTGAATTACTTGGTTTGAGTTGGGTTTAAGAGATGAGTTAGGTTATCGTAATGGTGATATTTAATTAGTTTATGTCTAATGTTCATTTCCTCATAGGTTTTATAGTTAATTTTTAACCAAAGTCTAAGAGGAAGGGTATTTTTGGAAAAAGAAAACTAGGACTTTTTTTATAATTTTAAATATCGGAGATTTTTCTAAAGTATCTTAAACTACAGGAGATATCTATATCTTTTACCTTAATTGTCTAACTATGTCATACTATATGAAATCTTAGTCTTTTTTCTGTTATTAATTTCTTTAAATTGAAACCCAAATTGAAAACTTTCTAACTTGACAAGGATGCACCAACAAAAGTTGAAGTCGATATTGAATTGATGTGATCAAACTATTTACCAATTATTGATTTATAATCATAAAAAAAACATACAATAATTGTAAAAATGTTAATCATTAAAAAACATCTAATAACTATAAAAATGTTGTAAATATGTACTGAAGCTCGATCACCATAAATCTGCTAATTTGCACCTCATATCTAAAATAGTAGTAACTACTATAGTGATAACAAGCCCATTCAATTAACTATCAAATTTTATCATCTTGTCTACCATTGTTGGAATCACTTTATTAGAAGAAAGGACCCACTTAGATTATTCTAACTTCATCACACATATTGGTAAAACAAATGGGAGTAGTAGGATATTTTTTTATAAAATAACTTGGTAACAATGTTAAATACCTATAAGTTCTCACAAATTTCTTTTTCCAACTCCTATTACTCATCTTTCAACAAACAAGTGCATTAAGAATCTCATTATCTTAATATGGTAAACACATCAATATACATACTTAAAAAATAAAGTATTTTGAATGTTGAATTCTACACTGTTGGATAAAACCAAACACAGTTTCCTACTATAGGGAATGCATTATTGTCTAATGGTTTCTTCAAACTTTTTGATTTGTTTAAGTGTTGCACTTTTTGACACTACGTTATCCTAGATCGCTTCTATTCCTTCTTTGATAATTTTCAACTCATCCTTCATAATCAAATTCTTTATATATGCAAAACAATACATATGAAAGAACTTATCATCCATTAATAAGCTCCTAATGGCTCTAAACATTATCAACCATGACATTATTTGTATTATAATTATCCAAAGTTATTATTGATAACTCCATGTAGATCTTCAAGTTTAGTAAACAATCTACCAATGCATTTGTTAATCTTTCACTTATTTGAGGTGCTATAACATAAACGAACCTACAATTTAGAAACAAAATCAAAGATCAATTATAGAAAAATCAAAGAACAAATAATAACAAATCAAAGAATAGTAATATTTCAAATAGGCATCCCAAAAGTCATTTGAAGTGTTATAATAAATATTATGAAGTCTATGATCCATAATTATAAGTGGATATTCATGCCTTATGATTGCCTTCGTAATTAAATTCTTCGATTTTTTAGGATCAAAGACCATAAAAGTCGTTTCAAATATTCCTTTCATTAAATTAAGTGTAAAAAATGTTTGACCTCCTAATAACATTCTTTTTTTATTAAATGCATCCAAAATCATCAAATATGAGGTTCCACCTTTTAAACCTCTAGCAAACAAATTACGATAATAGTCCCTTATTATGGTCTTTATAAAGTAATTCCAAACGTCACTTATTTGTCTTCAAAGATTTACTATTATTTTTTCTATTTAAATTGTTTCTTTACTTTTTATATAATCTTGCATTAGATTGAGACTTTCCAATATGTTCAGATGTGTTGAAGGGTTAAATCCATCGATCTAAAACAATTTTAGAAAATAAACACACTAACTATCTAAGTACAAACAAAACATTATATGACATTTTTAGACATAAGATAACTTAGCCTAAATAAGGAAGCCATAAAATAAGGTAACCAACATCTATATGCATTACCTATCTAACCACAAAACATTAATTACTCAGGTTTTGAGACATTCTTCATAGCTTGCACTCTGGTACTATTCACTCTGCTACTTTCATGAATACGTTTATAATATTTTCTTGGAGGTGCTATCCACTTGTTGTGCTTCTCTTACTTAATCTCTACCTCAAACTCGAGTGTTTACTATTGTTCTTCACTCCTTGTGCTGTTTTCTCTAACTTCCTCTTCCTCTTCAACCCTCTCACTGTACATCATACTTAGTGTCGTATTACTCCACATTTTATATCCTTTTAATTCCTTTAGTGCAGGAGTTCCTTCCTACTGCATTGTACCTCCTTAAGTGAGTATTATCTAATAGGCTTTATCCTCCCTCCATGGATACAATCAATTTCTTGCCTTTGAGTTCAAACTCTCCAACACCTCAAGTTTTTTCACTTCCTTTTGATTCTCTTCAACACCCTCATCCTGCTCTAGATGGAAATGCCTTTATGCCTATTAGAAGGTCTTGGGTTTATGTTGCAAGTGAATCCACATCTAAAAGTAAGCTCAACCACTTTCTTCCCTCTGAATCCTCATATTCCAATATTGTTCTCCCCCTAAAAGTTCTTAAAGCAGGAGCTAGTTGGTGGAACTCTACACTTCTTGGTTTCCTCATTGCTAGGTGAGTGGCTTTCCCTATAATGAAATAATGGGCCATAAATAATTGGAAATCCTTGGGACTACAAGCTATCCTCATAAATATTGATGACTTGGATTAAGAATGAAAGACATTAAGTAGGAGTATGCTCCACTATGGATTTGGATCCATAGAGTTCTACTTAAGTATTAGAATACCTTTGGACTTAGTCACCTCGCAAGCTTCATTGAAAAGCCTATAAGCATGGATCAAACTACAACTAAGGTAAAGATGATCTGATGTTCTAGAATTTTTGTTTTAGCATCCTCCATAACTTATTTACCTGAATGCATCCCCATCATTCGATTGGTTGAAAGTTTAGAACCATATAAAGATCATCTAAGAGTCTCATATGCTTGGAAACCACAGTTCACCTTTGAAAAAATTCAGAAACTAACTGGCAGACTTTAAGATGGGAGAATATCGAGAGGTCATAGGACTTGGTGCAGATGAGGATTCTCTAGCAACACAAGTTGTGGATGTCAGCGATTATTATGACTATAAAAAAATGGTAGATAATAGCAGTCCCAATGTTGCTAGTGACGAACAAGATAAAGTTGTAATACTTAATGAGACTGAAGCAATATGTGAGCAAGACATAACTGAACAAGGCACTCTAACCAGAATTATAAAGCAGACTAAAGAATTTGAACTTGTAATTAAAAGGAGATCAGATAGGAATAAAAAGGCCCCAGTTAGGGATTATAAATCACGATCATTGTCACCTAGAACATCAGAGGGGATTTTTGGTTAAGAGCTTTTTAGCTTAAAATAAAGTTGTTATAGCATGAATTTTGGAGAATTGAATCAAGCAACATAATCACAACCTTCTTCAGTTTTTTGCCAAGGCATTGGAATTTGATATCCAATCACATGCATCATCCAAATGGAAGAATTATGGTTGTTTATGACTTATGTTGCCAATGTTACCACAAGGTTCACCACCTCAAATTAATTGATCCATCTAGAAGTTTACAATAAGAATTCAAGTATGTAGTATCAGAGATCCTTTCTTTGGAATCAGCTTAGGTCATTGGAAGATACATCCTTTCTTCCTTGGCTAGTTGTTGGGGACTTTAATGTTTTTATCAATCCAGAAGAAACATAAAAGGTGTTAGATTTATAGGCAATTCTTGCTTTAATCTAAGACAACGTATATATGATATTCAATTAACTGACTTACCTTATAGAGGAAGCTTATATACTTGGTGTAATAGTCAAGTAAGGGAAAAATTTACAAGGAGAAAGCTTGACAGGAGTAATGTAAATCATTTGTGGTTCTCCATTTACCTGAGAAGTTTCTCCACTATCATAAACCAAAGTCTCATATAACATTATGATATTATCACTCATCTTGGTTTTGCAAAACCCCTCTTCTCCTTCAGATTCAATAATTTTATTATTGATCAAACAGAGTTTAAGGTCCACATCTTAAGAGCTTAAATGTTTTCATCCAAGGCTCTAAACAATTTGTTTATGCTAGAAAGATTTCACTCATCAAACAAAAGAAGAAACTGTCTTTTTAGAATAACATAGGCAACGCTCATCATCTCCTTAACACTGTTAGAAATTCTCTTGAAAAGATTTAAAATGAGCTATAAAATGGCTCCACCTTAATTGATATCTAGAATCAAGAAAAGTTAGCTATGTAACACCTCTCCAGTGCACTAAAAATTGATGATTCGTTAATGAAACAAAGATCTAGGGTGGAATGGATGAAGGGGGGGGGGATAAAAACAAAAATTTCTTTTATAGAGCTATTTTTTCCAGGAAAAAATTCAATAGGATTGTCTTTTTGAATCTGAATAAGTAGGAATGAATTCCCAACACTTGTAAAGAAACAAAGCAACGTTAAGAGTTCTGTCAGTCTCCTTTTCATCGATAGATGAAGAAAAATCGGTAAAAGTAAAATCAGTAAATTTGGTAGGCATAAAATAAGTTCTTTAGCGGGGATTATTCAATCACTTTCACTGCAATAATGAAATATGGATTTCTCTTGTTCCTGTGGGTGCAACTGACTAGATTCCATAGCAAGGTTCAATCAACTAACTTTAAAGGAGGATTCTAAGACGAATAGAAGTTTTGTAGATTGGCTAGGAAGAAGGAAAATCAGCATGGGCTTAGGAACAAAGTGACTTACAGGATTCAATTATGCGAGGGAAGGAAGTCCAACAAAAGAAAGGTGGCTAGCCAGAACCTAAAACCTAAATATCAGCCTGACGACATCTCTTTGAATTTGAATAACTAGGAATGAATTCCTAACACTTGTTGCTTCAAAGGGCTTTTGATTATTTCCCAAACATGTTGACAACTCCTATGAATGCCATCTCATCTCAGTCACTTCTAAAAGAGATTATGCAATGTTGCATTACATGATAGAAAGTAGAATTATTAAGCAAGCATATCATAACTTAGGAGATTGAAAACTCCTTAAAATCCTTGAATCCTCATAAACACCTGGTCCTGATGGCTTCAGTCCTTATTTCTTCAACATTTCTTGGAAATTGACAAAGGAAATTGTAACTAACGATATACTGTAAATTTTCAACAGAGGAAAGTTATTATTTGAAATTAATAGCACTTTTGTTACTCTCATTCCTAATAGTAGTGAGCAGACGAGTTTCTCTAACTTTAGACCCATTTCTTTTTGCAACATTGCATACAAAATAATTTCTAAGATCTTGGCTCAAAGGTTGAAAGAAGTTCTTCATAAGTATGTTGGCTTTCCCAAGGATCCTACATACTAAGAAGAAGTGTGGTGATAATATTTTGTTATAGGAACATGTTAGAATGTATTATAATAAAAGAGGAAGTAAGAATTGCAACCTCAAAAATAGATTTAAGGAAGGCATATGATAGTGTGAATTGGGATTTTATTATAAACATTCTTCATAAATTAGAGTTTCCTGTTATCTCTATTTAATGGATTTCACAATGCATCACTTCTCCTTCATTTAAAATCTTGGTGAATGGTCAGCCTAGTAAATATATCAAAAGCTCTAAAGGAATTAGATAAGGAGATACCATATCTCCTTATATCTTAGCTCTTATTATGGAGGTCTTTAATAGAACCTTAAAGAGAATTGTGGAGAGAACAAATGCCTTCAAGTTTCATTCCAAGTGCAAACATCAACAAATCATTAATATTTGCTTTGCAAATGATTTTGTACTTCTCTCCAAGGTTGATCAAACTTTTTTATCTTCTCTTATGAAAGCCTTGAAAATATTTAACAAGTTATTTATTTGGAAACCAATTGCTCAAAAAGTTTCTTATATTTATCATAATCTACTGTAGGGAAAGAATCTGTGATCAATTTTGTTACTAGCTTCATATTCCAACTACTTCCAATATTTTACTCAGGCATTCCTATCTAAGTTATTAGTCCTTCTTATGGAGATTTTAGCATCCTAGTTGATGGAAACAGTAGTAGGATCTCTTCTTGGAGTTCCAAACCACTGTCTATTACTGGTAGAGCTTAGCTTGTTTCGTCTGTGTTTAACTTATTCATTACATTTAGGTTGCTAATGTGGATATTCTTATGAAGATCATCAAGTACATAAAGATGATTTTTAGTAGGTTTCTATAGAATGGGAATGAGGATAATTTTAGAAGAGCTAAAATGCAGTGGAAGGAAGTTTGCTTGCCTAAGGACAAAGGAGCTCTTAGGATTATTTCTCTCAAGTTGGTGAATATTGTTATACTGTCCAAAAGGCTATAGAGGTTAGTGACAGATAAAAACTCTCGTTGTTGTAAATGGATTCATGACATTTATATAAAGAAAAGAAGCATAAAGATTAGATCATCCTCCTCCACAACTTTGAAATCTATTATCAAAAACAAGGACCTATTGAGGAATGAGTTTGTTTATCTTATTGGAGATAGGAAGCAAACCAGCTTTTAGTTTGACAATTGGCTTTCTCATGGTGCTTTATATAACTTACAAGAAATGGAAAAACTCAAATGTAGTACTGGAATAAGAGTAATAGTTGCTGAAGTACTAGTTGATAAACAAATTTTCATACGGATTCCTATACCTATATCTCTTTGTGAAGACATTATTCAAACTAGCTTATATGGAGGGGAAGATTGTATCATTTGGAAATATGCTAGAAATGGAAAATTCACAAGATAATCTTGTAGAAAGATCTTTCATAAACACAAAAGCAAAATGCCTTGGACTTAGGTTGTTTGGTGTAAGCATTTTCATTGAAGAGACTCTATTGCTTTATGGTTAGTTATGAAGGACAAATTGCCAACTATAGATAATTGAAGAAATTCCTTAACATTCCTAATTGGTGTATTCTTTGTCAAATTTCAGAGGAAAGTACTGATCACCTATTCTTTCAATGTGCTTTTGTCACTACTATCTGAAGGGCTGTGCTATATAAATGACACATTCATAGTGTTCTTAAAGATTGGAATTTTATAAAGACATGGTGTGGTACAATTAAGCATCCAAATACTACAATTTAGTGGTGCTTTTTCCTAGCTATATTCTTTCTTGTTAAACCATTTGGGATGAGAGGAGTGCTCAATTTCTTCAGAATAGAATTCTAACAAACGACTAATCCAACAACAATATTATTATGCAAATCAAAAGCTATATAAGCTCTTTATTGCTTTTTTGTAACTCTTCCTTACCTTTTATAACTTAATTCATTATCATTTTCTAAAAAAAACACTTTATGTTGGTCATGAACTATAACTAACCAAAACTTGACTAGGATTGTAAGTTAATATGGAAGCTACCTTCCACAAGATTAAAAATACATCTAGAGAACATAGTATGGTTAATTATTTGCAAAATTGTCACGAATTTAATGCCTTTGTAAGCTAAACTAGTAATCACCCCAAAATTACTAGATTTAACAATATTTTAAACAACCAAAACTTTAACATTTTATAATTAAGACAAAAATTTCTTTAGAAACCTCATTCATGCAAGCTTGTTTTTAAAGAATTCACAAATTACTTACCATATTATTTCATGCAAAAGAATTCCCTTTTGTTTTTGAAAATAATGTCAAAAGAACTTTTTAGCCAATATTAACACATTTAAATCCCATCCTTAATGGAAGCATTTAATGTTATTCTTCTATCAATCATAGTTAAATGCAAGAACAAAACACTTTTGTAAACTAAGTTAAATACATTTTCTAGTTATCTAAGCTAACTTAATATTAAGAAGTTAGAATTATAAGTGATCATAAGATGTTCTAAAAATAATTTTGTAATGAACTAGCTTCTCCACTCTCATTTACTTGTACCCTCTTTATACAACTTTTATGTAAAGTTCATAAAAGCAATCTAAGCCTTTCATATCCTTAAACTTTACAAAAACAAATCTACGAGCAGAAAATGAAAAGGAAAAAAACATATAAAGCATCTGGACATTGTAAAAAGGAAACAATGTCTATTGTTTACAAGTTTGACATGAAAAAAAGTCCCTGGACAATTTGTGTAGAAAGAATAGAACACCTCTAATAAGAGAAAGTAGTGATGATAGTGATAACAACGATGATGAAAACTATAACAATAGGTGACAAGATAGGCTTATTTTTCTTTGTTAGTTAATATGGATTTTAGAAATAAATATAAATAAAATTAGAGTTAACACATATGCACTTCATTAGTAATTCTATTTTATCTATTCAATGAAAGATGTCATTTTGGTCAATAGATAAAGGGCTTTTATGTACAAATTAGGTTGTGAAGCTTGAAAGTAACATAAAGCCTAAACATTTTGTTTTCTAAGCCCCAAACAAGAAGATATCCTAGTCAAATAGAGTTTTACTAGTTGACTTCAATTAGGGCCAACCAACCCTAAGCAATTACACCATTTCTAGCATTGACACATTCTTGAAGAGGGGAGAGCATAGAGGGGGGCTCTTGACAATAGCTAAGAATTGACAAGAATTCTCAATAATTAATGAGGATTGGCATGCAATGGGTATGTATTCATGAAAATCATTAGCAATGTGAAACATTGTCATGTAAATTGATAATGATTAGTAGAACTAAGATGTGGTGAGTGTAAGTGTACAAAAAGGCACTTGGATTTGATGAGGAAGTTAAAAAATGATAAATGGGGCGATCTTTTCTATTTTTGGCTCAAATTATTATTAATTTGTTTGAATGGATAAATCATTAAGATCAATATGACTTATTAAAGGTTTTGATAAATTATAATTAGATTATATTCCTAGCATTATTTTGAGAGCATTTTTCTTGTTTTCAGATTATTTTTAGATGATTCGACACTCAATTTGGCTTATATATTTTTTAGACATTTTCTTAGCTCCCTAATGAAGAAGGAACAAACTCAGGGAAATTAGAGTCAAGTTAGAGCAAGTTTTGAGATGATTTTAAAGGAAGAATTACATAAAAACCACCTCTCTCTACCATGCACATCCTCTAACCTCTCTATACTGATTTAACCCTTCTGCCCTTACCTTTTTCCTTTCTTGGAAGCTCAACTTCCTACCCACTTTCTTCTTCCTTTTCTGGTTCATCAATCGTTGATCAATTATAGAGGCTTTCCCTTTTCGATAGGCCTACTTAGGCCTGATTAATGGCCTTAGAGGATGGGATTCCTTCCATTTCTTATTAGGAATTTTCTACCCTTTCCAAAGAACTATTGGAAAATAGCAGTTGTGACAAGCAAAATGAAAACCAGATGGCAACAGGCTTTGGAGCTAAAACTTCTTATGCTACTGGTTTTTGGAGAAACAGAATGCAAATCCAACATAATAAAGGTACTTTGAAATAATTTCTTAATGTTGTTCAAGATGGTGTCATTTCACCTCCAATGGACCTTCTGAATGCTAGAGCTAGAGTATGGGCTTCAACTTTGGTTGGTTTTTCTTGGTCTAAAAGACCAGCCTTTGTAGTGGTGTCAACTTGGGCTAAGGCTCGTTAGGATAAAAAGGGGCTTGAAAGGGTGATGTTAAGAGAAGATGGCTTAATACTCTTCAAGTTTAAAGAGGATGCTAATCTAACTAAAATAGTGGAGCAAGGGCCATGGCATATAGGTGATCAATCTTTATTTGTTTAGCAATGGAAACCTGGTATGGTTTTGGATAGGGGTATGATTAATGAATTGCCTATGTGGCTTAACTTCTATAACCTTCCAATGGAGCTTTGGATAATTGAAAGGCTTAGCTATTTTGCTATCTCCTTAGGGAAGCCTATTTGTATGGACATACAAACAGCAACAATGCAAAGAATTTGCTATGCAAAAATTTTTATGAAAATACAAAAAACTTGTCTCTACATAATAACCTTTCTGTAAGGAGGCTTAGTGAAACAGGTGAATTGAAAAGGGTAGAAATACTTGTCACTTATCTATGGAAACCTAGTAACTTCGTTAAAAAATGGATTTGAACTAGTATGAGGTTTATAACTGGCTGACATGATAAATTAGTGGGAAGTGACTCTAATGCTCTTCCTCTTACTCTAAGCTCTAATCCTAAAGAAGACATTACTCTTAGTGTAAAAATTCATACAAATTCACACCATTCTAAACCACTCCTGCTAATGAGGTTACTCCTAGACCTTCTGCCATTACTGAGCTATGACTTCTGATAGATAGATATTTGACTATATTTTTATACCCATATTTGATGTATTTTGCTTGATATTTTATACTTTTATTATTTATTTGGTACTTAATTTGCTCCAAGTAATAATTGCCTTCATGGACTTAAATGAGAAGAATTTAGGCAACAACATGATGTAAAAGAGAAAATTAGCAATATGGAAGGAGTATGTGGCTGTGCACTTTTGCAC
Source organism: Erythroxylum urbanii (assembly GCA_027568935.1). NCBI lineage: Eukaryota > Viridiplantae > Streptophyta > Magnoliopsida > Malpighiales > Erythroxylaceae > Erythroxylum > Erythroxylum urbanii. The sequence goes on along the minus strand of JAOQML010000006.1, from coordinate 13,363,788 downwards.
ATTTAGCATATCTGTTGATTGAGGGTCCTTGATTCATACAAAATTAAAACAGGGAGGGATTGAGGATGATGCGGCTGCTTTAAATGGTGGAAGTTGAAAAGTCATTCTAAGATGGCCTATCATATACATCAGTGGGTTTGCCATCCATCTATTATAGGCTTCGAGCTATCCTATTCACTCCACAATCTCTGCCTGCTATACTCAAATAGTACATTGAATAACCAGGATCTACCCCATATGTTTCTCCATATGAACTATCTTCAGTTGGTCTGGCTATGATGTTAGCGTCATGAGCACTTCCACACTAGCCTCCTCGTGTGTGATTCCTCCTATCTGGGATGGTAGTAAGTGTGATTATGTGGATGATCAACTATATATGGCTATCTATCTCCTCTCGATGTGGCCGACTTGATGGGAACCCCAATCAAGAGGTAGATATCACCCATAGGCCATTACCGTCTACTTACCATATGAATGTGTTTCATTACATGTAGATTTAGTGTGATAATATATCAAAAACCCCCATCCTCTGTGTAATTCTTGTCATATAAGGTTCGATGTATATCATCTTGACCTTCTTCTCCTTACTATAATGCTGGATGAATTGGGTTAATGTATGCCCCAGATGTTGCCATCCTCTCATTAATGCTCCATAAGTAGAACATATCCAGATTTCCAATGTCCCCATATTTGTCACCTTGCTCGCTTAGCGTATAACTCAGAATTCCATGTATATATATAAGTGCCTAGTGTTATAGGAAAAATGCCTTAGATTTTCTTGGTCGTAGTCCTCACTGATAATGCTCCATACTAGTGAGAAGACATCTCATACTGGAAGTCTATCTACATGGGTACATATTTTGGTGTTCTCATGAACTTTTGGTCGTATAACCCCATCGTGACAAAGAACTTCGAATAACTATTATGGATTATCTCCCCTAATAGCTAGAACTAGATCATGTTAGACTAGTCCTAATTGTAATGTCCTTTCTCTATAAAGAACATGAAAAGCTCCTTATGCGTCAGCGCCTAACTAGGGCTCCACGATCTAAATAAATCAAGACCGTACTCTAACATTAATAAGGTCCCGAACCTGTTGGACTAAACTGACTTGCCTCAGTGCCTCCCAATCAATGATTTGGCCTGTTTCAAAATTCTTCTCCTTGAGCCAATGATATTGCTCCTTATATGTCGTAGCATTGAAGAGTAACATCGGAGGTTACTCTAGTGGCTGGAGTATGTGAGCTTCCCTCGGTTACCTTGTTTTCCCTTCCTTAGTGCTTCTTTTGCTCATTGTGGTCCCATTATTTTGCTTGAAACTTTAAATAAATATTAGAAAATAGAAGATAAAGTACAAAAAATAACCATTTTCCCACACTTATTTGTTATGCTCACTAAATTGTAAAAATGTGGAAACAAACTAGAAAAGGAAATTAAACACATATTAAAAATAAAAACATATAATCTAATATAAAGAACTTTTTTTAAGCAGGGGCCACACCCTGGAGGGGATAGATACCCTATTTTATTAAAAAAAATTGACAAGTATAGAACAGGGGGTATAAACCTGACCTGCCTGAAAGAAATGGAGTTGGCATTAACAAATAATCTAGCATAAGATGCCAACCATCAAACGCATGATAATTGAAAGAAATTACAAAAGTCAACATCGCTAATATCTATTACAATTAAATAGTTCTTACTCTTAATAAAGGCAACATTGACCTATCTAAAGTCAATATACCCCTTAAAGGATGAGACATCAATGATTAAGTGTTGTAGGTGGTCAAACCTTCTAACAAACATCCCAGGTTTGCCAAGAAATTGCACCTCTATAATAACGAAAAAAATCATCTACAAAAGAAAACCTCAGCACCTCAGTTAACCAATCTGCTAGCTTCTATAGAATTTGAATTTTACCAAGGCACATATCAACCAAATTCTAGAGTCCAACTCAACTATTACCTGAGAATTAGGTAATAATTCAGCACAAAACTTCAATCCTTGAGAAAGAGATTGTGTTTCTGCTTCTAAGCTTGTAACATGTTGCATGGGGAATGTAAATGCCAGTATACACCTTCCCAACTTATCTCGAACAATCTCACCACCTCCATCTGGTCCTGGGTTTCCTCTTTATAACCATCAGTATTCAACTTCAGAAATCCTAAGGAAGGCTTACATTAACTTAGTAATTAAACCTTGCAGAGCTGAATAGTTAAACCTTGCAGGGCCGAATATACCTTTCAACAGTCTCCACTACATCTTGCCACTATTTACCTAAAATGGTTGAAGAAAGAGAATCATGTAAAACATAAGAGATAGAATCAATAATCTTTGAGATCACCAAAGATATAAGAGGAGGCGATCCATCAAATTTTGTTGAGCTATACATCTTCCAAATACTATCTAATAAAGGATGATATCATACGAAAGACCATTCTCATAGTCGTATTTCCCCCAACTGACCACCACCGAATTAACATATCTCTATGTTGAAATCATGGATCCGCTAGACCAAAAGGCATACCGAAAAATCTCCAAAGATGCCTAGTCCAATCACCAAAAAGGAAAACTTGGTTTAGAGATTCTTCACAATAATTTTGACAACAGTTGTATTATAAAGGTCTAAGAATCCCTAGCCTTCGTAAGGAAATATCCAGAAGAAGTCTATTTTTTTATAAGCGCAACATAAAAAATGAAACTTTCAGAGGAATCCCTTTATGCCAAATATTACAACCAATTATAGTTCGTGTACCCATATGTCTAACACGGTTATAGGCAGAAGTCATCGAGAAGTCCCAGTGGTGGTGTCCTTCTAGATGAGTTTATTACCAAAGTGAACAATACAATCCTAAATTTGTTCATGAATATCTAACATTCTTTTCTAAGTTTGAGAGTCCATCAGTCTAGACTGAATCACCTCCAGATCGCTTCTAGTTCTATACTTAGCCGCTAAGAAACATACCCATAAAGAATTATTCACTAGATATCTCCATTACAACTTAGTCAAGAAGGCCAAGTATATGTTAGGAAAACGCTGCAAACTAATACCATCTTCCTGTAATGGGCAACACATTGATTTCATGCTATCCAATGATGCTTAGGCCTTTCTTCACCTATTCCACACAAAAAAACCGCAAATATTTTTTCCAATTTAGTCAAAATCCCTCATGGGGGTTTGTTGCAGCTAAGACATATAATGGAAGAGATTGTAAAATTGATCGAAGCAGAGTCAATCTTCCTCCCATTAAAAGTAGATTGCTTATCTAATGGTATATTTTTTGAGTGACTTATATTTACTAATCCATTGAAAAACTCAAACCTTTTTCTTCCCCAATAAATGGGCCATACAAGGTACGTTAATGGAGCTGGTGATACTGGAACCCAGTGACAGCCAGTCCCCATTAACATGGACAACCAATTTTTGTCTTGTTTGAGAGCATCTACCCACATAAAAACCACTTTTGTTAGCGTTAACTAGCTGGCCAAAACATCTTTCATATTCTCACAATGCCTCCTTGACTATTGTAAGGGACAATTTTAGTCCCATCGTAAAAGTCAATACATCATCAATATAAGAGAGATGTGTCACCCTAAGGCAACCTCTAGGAATAACAAATGTGGTCTTCTGTGGAAAATTATTCAACACTCTTGTAAAAACTTTGTCCCCAATAATAAAAGGTGTTGAAGATAACAGGTCACCTTGTCTTAGACCTCGCGATGAGTGAAAATATCCCGAAGGCACTCCGTTTACCAATACAAAAAATCAAAAATTAGAAATCAACCTCCAAACCCAGTTTATAAATTGTTCCCTACACTTAAAGCATTGTAATACATTAATCAAGAAAAGCCAAGACACTTTGTCATATTCCTTGGCCGTATGTAACTTGAGCAACACATTTCTGCCTCTAATCTTTTTGTTTATTTCTAAACATATTTCTTGATCCAACAAAATGTTATCAGAGATGAATTGCCTAGGTAAGAAAGCCGCTTGTTGAGGAGATATAGAAATCAACCTCTAAACCTAGTTTATAAATTGCTCCCTAAACTCAAAGCGTCATAATACATTAATCAGGAAAAGCCAAGACACTTTGTCATATGCCTTGGCCATATCTAACTTGAGCAATACATTTCCACCTCTAATCTTTATGTTCATTTCTAAACATATTCATGAGCAAACAAAATGTTATCAGAAATGAATTGCCTAGGTAAGAAAGCTGCTTGTTGAGGAGATATAATTTTTGACAGAATCAAATGTAATAATAATCAACTTAGATATCATCTTTTGAGAATTCTTGCACTGTGGCCACTAAGTCACTTTCCACTACCTCCCAACAATGAATAAAGAACTTCCCAATGAAGCTATTTGGTCCTGCTACATTATCACCATCTATCTCCTCTATCATCGCGAGAATATCTTTTGATAATGGCATTTTCTGTAGATCTTCATTTTCGACATCTAATAACACTGACTCAGTTACCCTATTCACCAAAGTGTATACAGCATCTACATCATTTCCCTCATTTTGTAGTAAGTGTCTAAAAAAACGAACCCCCTTAGCCTGAATACCCTGAGAATCAGCAATCAATTCTCTATTGTGTCCCTGCACTTGATGGATCACTTCTTTCTTTTACAGTTGTATGGAATAATTTTGTATTTGAGTCTCCCTCTTTCATCCACCGAATCTTAGATTTTTTATGTCAAAAACATTCTTCGTCCAATAGTGCTTGTCTATATTGAGCCCTAGCCTGATGATAGGCCTCCCTAGCAGTTCTTGGGCCCTCTTCTTCCAGTAGTCTTTCCTTGACCATCAAGTCATCTTCAACCCTCCTAACATTTTTCTGAAAATTGTCGCATACTTTTCGATTCTAATTTTTGAGAACCGGCCTAAGTCTTTTCAACTTTCTCCAAACTTTCACAAATGGGCATCCTAAACAAGGCAAGTTCCAATTTTCTCTAACTATCTTTGTGAAATCCCTACGCAAGCAATAAGCATTTTGAAAGCAAAATGATTTTAGGCCTGTAAAATTCTCAATCTCTTCGACTGAGAGCAATAATGGAGAGTGTTCAGGTTGCACACAACTTAAATGTTCCACAGTAAGTGTAAGATTTGACATTTATTTTGTGTTTATCAAAGCCCTATCAAGTCTTTTTTAAATTCGAAGATGACCATCCTAGTTATTATTCTATCTAAAACTTGAGCCCATATATCCAATGTCCACCAAAGAATGTTGTGCCATAAAATTCTGACACTCTTTCGCTTTAATATCTTGAAATGGCAATCCTCCAATTTTCTTATCCGAAGATAAGCATAAGTTCAAGTCTCCATAGAATAACCATGGGTTTGTACTGAACATACCGCATAAACAAAAGAGAGATGTATATGTCTTTTCAAAGAAAAATGTAAAGCCTATAAAGTGATCTGCTGACTGTTCTCATGTAAAAAATTACAAGTAAACTCCTGATTGTAAAAAATCCAGATTCAACTCGAAGTGTTGTCAATCATTCGTTCAAAATTTAATTTCTTTCTAACTTATTCCATTCAAGTTAAATCCATCATAGGTTCAACTATAGCCATCATTTGAATATTATGAATATGCTTCAACTTCTTCAGTCTCAAAAGAGTTAATTTATTAGCTAATTAGCTAATCCCTATAAAAATTCCAAAATATTAGTATAATAATTGGGAATTAGATGAAAAAATTTGAGTCGCCTGAAGCTGGGCTCTTATACGTACCCCTATCTCATATTGCTTAGTTGGAACTGATTGAGAAATTACCTCCTTAGCCTCATCAACAATAACCGTTGAGTCAATTGCTACAATTGTTGCTGTCGAAATCCCATAATCCCCATGCAAAACCTCTTCCTTTCTACTAAAAGATGCTAAATCCAATTCCTTAACTCTACCCAACTTTATATGCTTCAAAGTTTTATTATATAGCAAATTTAAGATAAATGCATCCTCCATAGTTTTTGTGTTTTCAACGTGATCCTCAATCTCCTCATCATCTAATAAGGAAAATTTATTCTTGGTGACAATAATCCCTTAATAGCAACAATAACAAGAAGTTTATCGACAGCTCCCACACATTCAGATAACATAACCACTGGATTTTCTGTTTTGAGAGCATGCTCATCCGAATTGTCATCAACTTCTTTGACAACAACATCTTCAAGGTTTATCTTTTAGTTAGCAGTAATAGAAGGTACTGTAGGGTCGAGAATAATCTCAACAACATCAAAGCTCACCAAATCCATTGAAGTTGCAACATTCTAACCATGTCCAGGATTGTCCTTCGGCACAACTGCAGGGCCTGTAACAGTTTGTTCACTCGCAACAACTGCAATAATACCATCATCGCGAGAAAATTTTTCCAGAATTTCTTGATGGTTTTTAGATTTTTCTTTTAATGTTTCTACCTCCATCAGATTCTTTGACTCTATTATTGTAGGTTCTTTATCCTTAGGGATATATTTTGCAACCTTAGAAGTTGCAAAATAGATAATAACAAATAAAAACTAATATAAAATAAAATTAGAAAATTAACTAGATTAATCATAAAATAAAAATAAAAATACTTGCAATTAGCAAATAAAACTAACCTATTTATTCAATTACAAAATTAAACCTAAAATTGAAATTAACACATCTAATCTAAAAATGACCAAAAATTAACAAAATTGAATATTAAATTAATGTAAAAATCAAAATTGAAATGAAATTAAACTAGAAAACAACTTCAATTAACTAAAAAAACCAATTAATCCTAATTACATGAAAAATCATCATAATTTAACATTAGTGAGCAATTGAAATTTCATCCAAATCTCTTGCAATTCATCAAATTGAAGCAACAAGTCATATAGGTAAGGATATAATTAAACTATTAAACCAGAATCAAGCACAAAATCAAGCAATTCTACACTAAATTGCAAAACTTAACTATAGCAATTTTGGGGGTGAAAATACCTAAAATTTCAAAATACCCAATTATTCCTGTACAACTAAGTGAAATCAAGGAGAATACTTACTTGGGTGTCACAAATTGGCAAGAAAAAAGCTGGAAATTGAGTTAAAAAGGGAGAGGGGCAAAGGGAGAGTAGAGAGAGATAAAATGAAAAGAATGAAAGAGGTAGGATAATTTAAAGGCTGTTGAAAACTCACATGGTCTACTAAACGATAGTATTGCTAACCGTGTAACTCACAGACTCCCTAAAATCCAAGACAGGTATGTAAGTTATCGGGAACTTACACGATTTGTTACACGGTCATGTATCTGACCGTGTACATGTCTTATGGGAGTGTAACTTTTCTTAAATTTTTGAAACATGAAAAATAGTTAGACAAATCTAAAAATTTTGCACTCAAAGTTATGAAACTTTAACACGCATACCCTAACACGATAAATATGCATAATCTCTTTAGGATGCTTAATGTCCTAACCTAAAACACATCAAAACTCTATAAGATCCTATACTAAAATCAAAATAGAATCAAAATGAAATAGAATTTAAAAATAAGAGCTAACCTAATTGTTAGGTTGTCTCCTAAGTAGCACTTATTTAACTTCGTTAGCTCGGCATACCTTTCATACTTAAGGTAGCTTATAAAAATTAAGTTTTAGTCATCCTACTGTTTGTTCCATAACTTTTAAGTAAGACACCTGTTGTTGCTTATTGTTGCATTTTCCCTCTTATTTACTGCCTTAAGCTTGCAAAAACTCTGGTGGACCTTTAATGGTAAAGTCTTGCAAAATATTAGAAAATGAATCTTGATATGACTCACTAGATTCATTAACATCAACACGTTCAAGGTCAAGATTCATAACATTAGACATTTTAAATTCAACCTCTTCATCCCCCACCCTTAATATTAATCTGCCTTTGCCAACATCGATGACTGACTTACCAGTCGAATATCCTTTATAATGCCCCTAGGATTTTTTACTAATCTATTTGTCAGTTGTAGACTTATCCTGGTAGGTTTTAGTTGATATACTCAGTTGCATATCATTTATGTGTGAACTTTACATTTGCATTGTGTTAGTTTCTGAGTAAGTTGGCATTGTGTGAACATTTTGACGCATGATGTGTGCATTGTGTGAATGTGTCAATGGTATGAGTTGAACAGAATTGGTTTATTTTTAAACATGGTCATTTAAATTGTAAAGGCATATTAACTTGTGAATTTTGTGTTTTAAATGGCTTTAGGATGAAACGCATGTTAATTAGGATATGGTACCTATTCTTTCACTTTAAGAAATTTGTTTGGATACATTTGTAATTACATTCATTTAAATTGGTATGCATCATTCGTAACCTTTAATGAGACTGATTGACTAAAAAGAAATGAGGTAGGATAAGAAATATAAAAAAGTGTTAAATAAAATTTTGATTATGTTGGCCCTTTTTTATAAAAATTGAGTTAAAAAAGCTAATAACTATTTAAGAGTTGTGATATAGTTGAGTAACCAGGGACATTCATGACAAAAATGTTTGTCTTAGCTTCAAAAGGCTAAAATGAAACTCCAACCAAGCTAAATAAAAAATATAAGCTAGTTGAGTAACTAGGTGACATTAATGAAAAGGTATTTGCTTTCCTATCAAAAGACTAGGTGATCATTAAATAAAATATAAAAAGATGATGTTTACAAAATTAAACTTACTGATCTTTTAAAAATTGCAAGAACTTCAATGAAGGGTTATTTAGTGATAGTTTACCTTTTAATTGATCAATAATAATAAGTTTATGCTTATGAGTGCTATAGGTGCATGATTAAGGTGTCACTATTTGGACTAATATGTATATTCAATTCAAAGCACTTAAACATGAAAGGAATATGTTAGTCTGTTGGAACTTTTTAAGTGGTTAATGTTCAAGGTTAAGTTAATTTGATGAGATTTGATGCCATTGTACCATTTTTTCATTGTTGCATGATTGTGTGTTTTTGTGTTTTCTTTGTTTTTAGCTTTATTTTTGCTTATGGACAAGCAAAAATTTAAGTGTGGTTATGTTGATAACTATATATTATAGTATGTTTTCTAAAGATTTAAGTGTATTTTTAGATGATAATCATGTGTTAACAACTTAAATTGTGTTCTTGTTAGTGTTTTAATTGTTTGATTTTTTTAAAGCAATGATTTGATCTTAATATTATGTTTTAAGGGTTGTTTGATATGTTTTTTAGTGAGTAGAAATATGAAAAATTGAAGAAAAGATGAAGGACTTTAAGAATAAGAGCATGCACAGTTGTTCCTGAATTTTACACGATCGTGCATGTTAACTAAATGGGGATAAGCCTCTTGCACAATCGTGCATCCACATCTACGATCATGTCAGAGAGTCCGGATAGGATGCATGATCATGCATGGAATGCATGATCTTGTGTATGTAGTTTCTAGCTAGTGAGTTTTTTGTACTTTTGACAATTCAGGGCTATTTTTGAAACCAAAACAAGTGAGAAAACCCTAGTAAGAGCCCAAGAAGGCTAGAGAAGTATTAAAAGCAAAGAAAAACATCAAAAACTAGGCTAAACATCATAACATAGAGATCAAAGTGGAAACATCAAGATCAACTCCAGATTTCCGAAATTTTCGGATCAAGACTTAAAACTGTTTTCTTTCTTTTCTCTTCTTATATTTCATTGTCTTAGATGTTAAATTTAATTTGTATTATTTTGAACATGATTGTGGATTTCTAAATCCATATTAGGAATTAATGTTGAATTGTTTAATTTAACTTTATTTTTGGTGAGTTCAATATGTATTGCTTTGTGGTACTTGTCATGCTTATACTTGAAAAAAAAAATTGAGAGATTGAATCAAAGTTATATGTGTTAAGTAACACAACAAGAGTTAGTAACTTAATAGACCTACAAATATTAGATTAATAAACAATTGAAGAGAGATCTTAATTGTGAGTGAATTGTCCTTAGGATTATTTCAAAGCCAATTGAGTGGTTAGTAGTTTAGTGAATCAAGAGCTGACAATTATATTGTTGTCTATTTTAATTGAGATTGCTTGATTAGATCCCAAGGGAGGGTAATCTAAATTTTAGAATATCTAAAATCAAGCATAATTGAATTAACAAGGTAAAAGGAAGACAGAGGAAGGATATAATAACCCTTAAGTTTTCATTATTGATTAATGTCAATCTTATTGCTAGCTTCACTTATTTGATTATTCAGTTTTGTTAGTTTATTTCAATTTTAGTTAATTTATTTTAATTCAATTCATTCAATCTTTTATTACGTTAGACAAAGTGCATTCAAGTTATTAGGTGACTAATTAATGCTCATGAGAATGATATCTTTTATTTTATGATTGACAATTTGTATACTTGCAGACGAAAGTTTTTTTAATAAAATTATCAACAGATTTTTGGTACCGTTGTTGAGAATTGAGTTAGCTTCTTATTCAATTTGATGTATGGATCTTCAACTTAATGCAATTTAACCCTACAACTTGGTAGATGGTCCATTAATAGGACTGCACCGTCTATCTTTTCTCTAAGCACTGCTATGAACCTAACTACAGGAAAGAGATTAGGATAAGTTAATCGCTACACAAATCCACTCATGTTAGCCTTGTTAAGCTCCTCAAGTAATATTGATCTTAGCAGTTTTCAGCTTCTGCAATACACATTCTAAGCATGGCAATCCTAGGTTGATATCCTGAAATAATTATTCTCCTTATTCAAACAAGTTATGGGAAGTGGACGGGGAGTAAATTGCATTCAGAAGAAATTTCATAGCGTATTGAATTGCATTAAGAAGAAATTTCATTGACACCTTGGAATTCAAATGGACGATCTCAACAAGACACGAAGAACATATAGCTAAATGCTCTGCAATGCAACATTAGTTCATGATATTACAAAAAGAAAAAGAAAAAAAGTAATCCATTAAGAACTGAAAGTTGTTTAATGATTGCGTTTCCTTACAGCTACTAGAGAACTTCGGAAACTGAACACAAACTATTTCAAACTTGAAGCCCAGGGACGTAGTTAATTATTCATAGGACATGTCTTCCCATACTCTATGATCATTCAGCTCTGAATGTGATCCATCATTTCCTATAAATTTTGATACCTCTCCATCTCGACTCCATGTAATAACTTATGTTACGAGGCGCAGCATATACTCCACATTTAAAATATAAGTCTCCTGGTCCATGATCGTGGGTAGAGAATTTTTCTTTACCGTTGATGAAAACAGACACTCTTCCTCCATCCACGTCATGTATTAAGTTTAGCCTGAACCATTTATCATACATATCTGTAGCTATCAAATCTCCGCTATAGTATCTCATGTTCCCGTCATAGATCCTTAGGATAAAAGTAGTAGCACCATGAGCCGCTCCGTGTATCTGCGCCACTGTGGCGCCGGAGGTTCCATTTGGTACGAAACCATAGCCTTCGAATTGCCACACTCCTGATGAGTAGTCCAGACCCTGAAAGCAAAATAAACAGTTAAGTTCTTGTACACGTGTTCGTTTATGTATGTAGGCGAGGATTCCTATCAAACAACATAAACAGTTTTCCTGATTGCTCAGACATACTGTTATGCGAATTTCGGTTCGCGGCTGGGTAACACTTTTAGGGTCATGTGGCTTGTCATCAGCGTATACCCACATCTTGTGTGTTCCATTGACAAAACTATATCTTTCACCAAGAGGTATATCATATGGTTTCTGCAACTTGATATTGGCCTCTGTCAGTGGCACCTGAGTGAAACCATCTGTAGGATCAGCTCTGCATACAAAACAGAAGTAATGTAAGGAGCCCAATAGAGATAAAAAGATGAGCGGATAAGAACAGTATGATTTCATAGTTTGAATGGTAGGCCAGAGATTTTTAGTTACAATGACAAGCAAGTGAATGGAGAAAGAATTGGGTTGTGTAATTTAATCGGCCAATATGGAACCCCGTGTTTTGGAATCTCATAGTCCGTTAATTTCTAGGATTGACAAGGAATGGTTATTCCTGCCTTTGGCCTGAGCTAATCAAATTGTAAATGATTGGATGGACTAGATTTCCTCAAAATATTCTTTGTTATGAATGCAGTTGTTGGAGTCATTCGTTTTATAAACAATAAATGAAGATAATCGCCTAAATGATCAGAACAGATCTCCTAACCTATTAGCCTGTCGTTTTTGTTAAGGTCCAAACTGCCGTCTCCTTGCTAGATCAATGTTCCTCAGTGAATCTTTTTAATTGGACATTGAAATTGAATTAAACAATCCAACGGAGGATAAATACGCCAAATGAGCCATCAAACTTGAATACACTCTCATCATCCTCCAACCGATTCTAAAACAAAGACAAATTACTAGCCCTTCCTAATCTTGCAGGCGTGTTTTTTAAAAGTTCTAGATCAGTTGCACTTTTTGTATTCTTCTACGACCGCGGCTAAGTGTATGCTTCTCCAAGAAAGACGCCGTAAGTTGTGCAAAGTACGTAATTTGTCTACGCAAGGTGTGAACAAATTAAAGATTTGCTTGTTTGTTAGGTATTAACTAGTTTTTAATTTTATTTCATAAATAATTGTAATGTAAATTTAGTTGAACATCACAAATAAGCTAAATACTGGCTAGCATATCAATTTTTGTATTTTTGTTTTTCAATTTTGCGACATTATAATGAACCTTACGGCTACCGTATAGTTAAACTACTGAAAATTTTAAATTTTAGTTATATAAGCCAAAAACATTGTAACGGTGGTTGACAGAGATTGGGTGTGACACGTCAAATATTCTGCGACATCATTTCCTCTTGTGTTTACCGTAGAACATTTATCGTTTTGCTAACATCACAATAGAAAGGACGGCTAATGGTCAAATTAATAGTTAACAGAGTCACATCCTTAATTTATTAAAAAAGATGGAGAGAAAAACATAAGAAAAATAAATAAGAGTCTTGATTACGAAATAGGACTGATATTAAATACTCCTCTCTGTTTACTTGAGGATGAAAATTCTGTCTAGGCTCTATCCAATTTTTTTAATTTAAAATTTTAGAAACGAGGATGATAATAGGATGGACTAAGTTTAACATGTATGGGTCTGTATCTAGGCTCTACTTAAGTTTTTAATTTAAAACTTGAGAAACAAATGTCAAGACAACATTATTTTTCATAAAACTTATGCGCTTCGGGTCAAGCCATGCAACTAGAATCCAAGTTTAACTGAAAGCTCAAAAATTTTAAAAAAAAGTTTGAGCCCAATTAGAAGGTCGATAAAACCGTGTTAGATTCATTGACTTTAGACCAGATCAGGTCAGTCTAAGTTAGGCCCAAACTTACTGGCAAAGCCTATATTTACCTAAACAATTATCTAGTTCATAAAATAGGTTTTGTAAATAAAAAGAATTGATTGGGAAGAGGATTTAGAAAAATATGAAAAAATAAAAGCAAATAATTTTTCTAAAAATTAATGAATTGGAGATATACACTTTTTTATTATTTAGTGTATTTAAAAAGAAAGAGAGATATAAATATGAATTATGTTTTGAAAATAAAGTTGATTTTCAATAAAATGAATATTTTTTGTTTAAAAAGATGGACTTTATTTTAAAGAATGAAAAATAATTTAGAAAAAATAAAATTTTTGTTTGTATACAAATGAACTTTTGACATGATTAAAAATGGACTTCAATTTTTTTGAAAGATAAATGGGGTTTTAATTTGACGAGGAAAACAAATGAGATTGGGCTTGACATGTTTGAATGAGTCTTCAACAAACATAAATCAAGGTTTGGATTATGAACTTGGGGCTTGAATGCAATTTTTCTTATTTTTATTAGGCATAACATATTCGTTAATTTTATAATTTTTTTGGGATTTTGGATTTAGATTTTTGACTGGGATTAGAGTATTGAGATTTTGTTGGGTCTTATTGGTTGACCTTATTAACATGTAATTCTTTTATAATTGGACCCAATTACTCTTTTACATATGATAAATTACAATGACAATCCTAGGAACAACATAATTAAGCATAAATTTGATAAACATTACGTATATTATCTTATTTTCCCTCTTTAAAGTTTTAACATCTAGCTTCATTCTTTGAATTTTTTATCCAATTTACTTTCTCTTGTTAGTTAAACTTTTACCTAGCAATACGGTCTTTGCTGATAAAAGCGTCATTTTCTATAAAAGCTTTTGTTCTTTTATTTTTAGATTCATTCTTCAATATTGTAATTTGACTTCTTAATATTTGTATTAAATATAAGCCCTCTCATAAGGTAGAATATTGCAGAACTTAAAAGGTTACAATTTATAATCCATAAGCACCATTACAATTACATAAACAATTTTATTTGTCGAAATTATAATATAAAAAACTAAATTGTGTGCATTAAATATTTGGCAGAATTGTAAGGACTTTCTCCTTAAATTTTGTTCACTTTATGATATCTTAACAAGTTCATTTAACCTACTTGCATGAGAAATTAGAAATTAATTTTGAACAATTTATAACTATTCTACCTTGAAAGTATTTATTTTGATGCAAACCACAACAACATTAAACTAATTCAACTTAAATAGGTAAATTAAGCATAAAAGTATAATAAATAGCTCAGACAACATAACTTCATCTTCTCTCAATTATTTAACTGTAATATGCATCACCTACTGTCTATATGTACTACATTTTCCATGATTTCAATTTCAAAAGAGTAAGGATATGAATCTTAATTAACTATTTTAAATTTAAACTATGGTTCCTAGTAAGATAAGCTATTCCCTTTCTTTAAAATTCTTACGACCTATTTTTAGCTTCTTATCTTTCTAACTTGCAACTTCACCTTAATCTTCTAACTTTTAGCCTCTCCATTTCCTCTTGACTAAATTGAATATTTGGTTTTGGTTTTCCTAAACTTTATAGTACTCTTTTGGATACTCCTTAACTATATCATACTAGCTACCCTTTAGTGGCAATTTTTAGGTTCTACTTCCTCCTTCTAATCATTACTACTCCTTCACCATTCAATATGTCCTCTATTGTCTTCTTCGGATTCTTTGCATTTGCCTCTTTGGCCTTGTTTTCTTGCAACATTTTTTTGCCTTACCCATTAAGGAACAAATTTTTTTCTTTCCCAATGTTTAATTTTTCCTCTTTCCCAAAACAATGGAAGTTCCTTTATCAAGCTCGAATTTTCCTCCCCTCTTAGACATGCTCCAAACTGTCAATTTTAGCCAAAGTGAAGCCAAGAACACTTATGGATTTGAATTGGGAATGGTCTGACCAGCTAAATCCCTTCGTATGGGTCATACAGAAGTTGATGCTGATAATAAGTCTAGGAAAACTTGGTGTTAGGTAGTTGGTAATGTGTAACACCCCACTCCCGCAAGACCCGAACCTGACATCGATGATGATATCCGAGCTCATGCCCCGCGAGGGTGGCATGTTATAGCACTCGATCATTTAAATTTCAGTAAAATTTTTTTAAACCACAAACATAAAGTGCAGAAAATTGATAACCAAATCGGCCCACTTTGTTTTATAACCATTTTCAACAAA
>JAOQML010000006.1:13331999-13348161 GCA_027568935.1 Erythroxylum urbanii | reverse complement strand
CTTCAAAATCTCACAAACTCTCTAACTCCCCCACCATACAATACACGATCATCATCATCTTGAAGGAGGAAAAACTAAGTTTTCCTTGTGGTAAAGAAGAAGACAACAAAATGGGAGTGATAAGTGAAAGAAAAGAAGGCAAGGTTCAACTTGTATGGAGGTTGGAAACACAATTCATAAAGAAGGAGAAGAGAAGAGATAGAGGTCACGAAATAAAAAGAAGAGAGAACCAAGATGCAACAATAAAAGGATCTTTCAAATAAAAGGGTGAAGTGTCGTGAGTGGGGAGGGAGTGGCTAGTGGTGGTGACACTTGTCACTACCACTTGTCACTTTCCTATGGTCCCAATTGGACCCTTTTTAATAACTAGTTTATTTTCCTTCAATTTCTAGTCCAATTTTCTCCCAAATTTTCAATGGCTCATATTAATAATTCCTCAACTCATTTATCTAAATTTTCAGTGCAATTGGACAATCATTTCTACTACCGATAAATGATCAGCCTGTCATTTGGCATTTTTCCTAGTCCAGAAATTACCACAAAATTTCCAGAAAATAATTTCTAAAATTCTCCAAAAATCGGAAAATCAAAATGACCCTCTCCAACACAATTTTTTTTCATACACACAATTCACATTTATTGTATTTTTTTATATCACTTACATTTATTAACAAATATACCGGGAAATGTCATGAATGCGTGTACAGTCATTTACATATGTAAAATTCACTATTCACCTGGACGCGTATGTATGAACTTGTCAAGACAATTCTAAATGCCCATGGACCACTCACAATTACTATTCTACCCTTCCCATCAGTGATGGGATGTTACATAATGTATCTCCAACAAACAAGCTAGGCTACTTCCCTCCCTTAAGAAATGAAGAGCAATTCATTTTCACTTAACTAAAAGAAGTTTTGAAGAAAGAAATGACTATGTGAAATGCTGCATCCTTAGTTAAATTCTTTTTTGGTAGAAGACATCCATTTCTTGCAATGCAATCTTATGCCAATGTCAATTAGAAGAAGTTTGGATTAACAAAGATATTGATCAATCAACAAGGACTATTAATTTGCAAATTTAGCTCAACTAAGGAAGCTTAAAGAATATTAGAAGCTAACCCTTAAGACATGAATGATAAACCAATTTTTTAATGAAATTAAACACATCCCTACCTGGAAAAATATTAATAATATTCCAATTGAATATTGCTTCACAGTGGGTTTAAGTTACCTTATAAGTAATATAGGAAAAACTTTATGTATGGATGAAATCATAGATTTAATTAAAAGGATTGGTTATGCAAGGCTCTTTATTTATGCTAATAATATAGTTAAAAACTTTATGAACTTGTAAAGTTTTTGGCTCATAACTCTAATGAATTTATAGATGACGATATTACAAACCTAATAGGTTTTATCCCACCCTAAAAAAATAAGATTTGTTAAGAAGAAAAATGTTAAAGGTACCTCTAATCCCATAAAACTCTTTTGAATATCCATAATAATTTAGAAAGTAAAGGGTCTTAACAAACCCAAAAAGCAGCAGGTACTCTCTAATTATCTATACTCATTAAAATCGATGATTATTAGGCTTTAGGAAATAAAACAAAAAATTTGCAAGAAAATATGATTTATTATAAGTAATTAGAAATAATTTCCAATCATAATGCACACAATAAAGATATGATAATAACTACTTATGACTTTAAAAAGCTTGATGCCCTAGATTATATACTCAATATACAAGTTATACATATATACACCAAGTTAAAGTTAAGAAAATTTAAAGTATGCTTTTCATTATTTATGTTGTAGATTTGACTTTTCAAAGATCTGCTTTTTGGAAAGACCCAAAGGATAAAAACTTAAAAATGAAATTTCCTTTGATAATATTTAAAGAATTTAATAAAAATTTATATGACTTAGAATCTGAAGGAGAGATGTGCCTAAAGAGGCCTATAGTAATTTTAGATCTTGCATTAACAATATAGGAGTTATAAGTTATACTTATAAGGGTAACCAGATCACATAGAGCAATAACATATATGAAAAATGTTTAAATTGGTGAATAACCTCTAGCAGATGTAATTTGAAAGTATGAAGGTTATTTTTTTTACAACTATCTCACTTCAAACCATTTAATAATTGAAATTCAAAATATGATAACACTTTAACCCGAAACCCTTTTATACTTATAAACTACCATACAAAGTTTGAAGGATTTAAGAGGTGGTAAAAATAAACATGGCTTATGAGGTGTACGAATTTGAGCAATATAAATGTCTCAGAAAGATTCTAACAATAATAAAGGAGCTTAAAGATCAGCCTAAAAAATTTACGAATAGTAAATGTCTTGATATTAAGGAGAGTAGAAGCATGTTCACAGAAGCTTAATCCAACTTAGACATGGATCAAAAAATAATATTAGTATTAAATAAGAAAGATTATCTTTAAGACATTATATTAGAGTATTTAATGTTTATAACTCCCTAATCAGACATAAATCAAGAGTTTAATGGTTGAAAGATGGTGATAAACTCTCAACTTTCTTTTTTATGGTCACCATAAGTAAAAAGAACTCTAACAAAATTATAGGCCTTGCTAAGAATAAATGGATTCTTATGAGTGATGATAGGTTCTTACCTTTATGCTTTAGCATTTTCTTACGATGCTAAACTTATTGAAAGGATAAAGTATAATTGAAGTCACCAGGTAGAAACTATGGAATGGAGGAGTTAGAGTTCAAAGATGCCAACTTATCTCAAAGCTTCACCCTTTGAAAATCGTGATTTTTAGTATATATAACAATTATGCATCTGGAGATTAGAGCTAGGTGAGAAGCACCTTGCAGTGCAGAAATTGATTAGAATAACAGTACCTTTAAATTTGATAAACCTATAGGTCAAGAGAAATGATGATTCTTCCATTATAATGAGCTCTATGAATACTAAGATATATCCAATATTTCTCCAAAAACTACAGTCGTTTTTGAAAATGTTCCTTCTTTATTTTGGTTTATATAAAAAAAAGGATTTCTTATGGATGAGAAAATCCTTGAGTGCCTATTGCTTTCTAGGGCTATTAAGGCCCCTTACATCCTTAATGAGCATAGTCATCAAATAGGGGAAGTAGCAACTTTCTTCTTATTTATTTCTTCAATCTTTGATAAAGCTAGTATTGAGTTTTCTCAACAAGGGGTGTTGTTTTTATAGAATTCTTAAAACTAGATGTGCTAGAAGAAATGGGATTGTTCTTTGGCGGTTTATATAAAAGCTGATATGAAGTGGTGCTATTCATGTCTTTCTTTCTAGACGCTTTTGATGTAGTTAAACCAATGGTTTGTATAACCCCTCTAAGTTTTTGATTCCAAACTTGCAGAAAATCCTTCTTCATAGGTCTCCAAAGTTAGGAAACTTTGATGGAGTCATTGATCTAGCTTCCATCTTTGTCTAGCATTGTAATCTTAATTGAATGTAATAGATCCATATTAAGTTCAACCTTAATACAAGCACATACAAAACCAACTCTCCTAAGGTTAGTTATGTTTTTATCTAGGTTTAGAGGTCGACCTTAGAGCTTGTAAGTTTGCTTAACCAGTTTAATGTCTAGTACTTAAGTGGAACTCGGTGAAAATTCACCCATAAGGTATGGTATTTAACCTAGCTTTATTTAAAGAGAGGCATGGTAACCTTTTCTGAATAATTAAAGGTTGTTCCTAAATGTTCCAAAGGCCCTACTTAATCTTTCTTTCCACCTTGTCCTCATATGTAAATTTAAAAGCAAAGAAATCATCCCTAATGACTATGATATTTTTCAAAATAAGTTGCTTCCAATTAGAGTTTGCTTGATGTTAAATTTATGAAACAAAAAGGCATTTATCTATAAAATATCGAAATAAAGCCACTTGCCATTTCTTTTCTCCCATCTGAAGAATTTCCTTAGGTGAAGTGATAGGTATATAAGTTGAGCATTAGGAATGTAGTGCAATTTAATAAGAGTTTGTGGATCTCCAATCACCTTAATCCTATCCATTTTGCTATTAGTAGTCTTAGTAATTAATTACCTTGATATTGACTGTTTTGGTCACATTAGGATCCAAGTTTGGTAAAGTAGGGAAGATAAGGTTAGAAGTAAGGTCTAGTTTTTAAAGAAAGGTAAGTTTCTTAACATTCTCTCTAGGGGAATGGTTGTTGAAATGGAGTAAGGTGGACGACATCTTTCCTCTAACAAACACTAATTAGGGGATAATGATTAAGAAAATAAAGGAAAATATGAGGAGACTAAACTGGAAATAAAATTTGAAAAGGTGCGTGCGATAAAGGCTGACTGTGAAAATATGATGGCTAAAAAAGAAAAGGGTCAAAGGGTTAGAGAGAGGTTAAAACTTCTGTCACTAACCTATTAGGTAAAGTTTGATAGTTAAAAAAAAGTTTTTTGTATATGCATATGATATGTTTATTCTTTCTTTGAAAGAAACCCAACTAAGCTCTTAGTTAAGCTTATTGGTCTCCATTTTATTTCAAAATATGCATATATAATTTAGGTGACATTATAAGATATGTTTTGGAAAGAGAAAATCAAGATGTAAGAGATAAAAGATTAAATGGTTAATTAAATTTCTAATATGTTTTGTGTAACTATGTTTTATTGATGAATGTGAGAAAAAGAAGCTTCGATAGCATATAGTCCTTGGTAAACAAAAACTAAAATCAAAATTATTAAAGCAATATTTATATTTCATATGGAATTGATATTATTTTTATATTTGTTTTAAATGCAAAAGTATGTGAAATAACTGATAGATTTACTTAATTAATTTGTCTTTAAAAACAACTATTTCATTAAGAAAAAAGTGACGAATTTTGTTATCATATGTATATTACTTTGACATCTACATAGAAGATGAGGTTAATATCAAACAAAAAAGAATTTGTAAAAGCCAAGCTAAGGAAAGCAAGAGCTATGGATAAGTAAAACTCTCTATCCCAAACTAGAAGTCAACAATAAACCTTGTGTTCCTTTCATTTTCTCTTAGTACTTGTTATAAGATTAAATACTTAAAATTCACTGAATTAGTTGCTTCCTTGTTTTCACCTCCTACTCTAACATATATAATTTTGATGACAAGTTCAAGTTGATGGATAAAAAAGTATTATTTTATATGAAATATCTAAAATTGCATATATGATGTCATATAAATAATAGGAAAATTATGTTCCTTTAATCACGTAGCTGTTATTCAAGGTCTTCAAGGAAAATTTTCCTATCTTAGCTAAATTTATTTTTGGAATAATCAATGTCTAGTTGGAGATGTTGGTAATGAAGTAAAGTGTGTGCTTTTATACTAATGTCTAAAAGAAAAATTAGGAAAAGCATGCGATGTAGTTGCTAAATCTAAAATTTGGTTTAATAGTTTCCCAAATTTAAAATTTCTCCACTTTCCACTGAAATTATTTCAAATCTTAGTGCTGGGATTAAATGAAGATTACAATCACTAGGTTGAAAAATGCACATAAATGTTATTATAGTCCTAAATTAAAAGTTTATTTTTTTTTGAACTGCTATTGTTGTCTTTTCCTTTTCTTTTTTTTTAGTGGATGAGTGGGAAAGTTAAGGAATTAGGAGAATATAATAATATGGATGGTTTCCATTACATAACATTAAATTGTTTTTTGGAGGAAATCAATTATAAATATACAGAAGAGGCATAACAACAATAATTGAGATGTTGATATATATGAGATTTTTTATTTGTAACGTTCCATGAATTTGACCAAATAGTTTTCATTTATATCTTATAAGAATTTAGGAATAGTACTATAACTTTAGCTGTAGTTTAGATAGTTATGGTCAAACATGAGATAAAGCAGAAAAATTTTATATAAATATGTATTTTTAAAAATTAAATAAAATATATAGAAACTAATCAAGAGGCTTAAGAAGAAGTGTCATAAAAGTGTCTTACAAACAACAAAATATAAGCATTATTTAAAATATAATCTAGGGTTAAAGAGAAGAAATGGCCCTAACAGTAGAGATAGTGAAAGCTCTAACATCTAGTTGTAGGTGATTAGATGACTATATAATGCTAATGTTCTAAGGCAAGCTCCAACTAGCTTTTAACATATTGCTTACTTCCTCATAAATTTTGGATGCCATAAAAACTTCCTTAATCTAGCAAGTGGTCTTATTTATAAAGGCATATTTCTTCAAGCTTACTCTTTTATATACTTTTGTGTTCCTTTCCTTCTATATCAAGAAGTTCATATTTCTATCCCAATCAATCACATCTTTCCAATCCCTTACCAACTAAGTAGTATAGAGCAGCTGTTAAATTTTAGACTAGAGAGTTTGTCAAAAGGAGCGTTGGAAAAATTAGTGGGGAATGGATTCAGGAAAAATATATCATAACATACATAATTGATCTAAGGCTCTATTAATGTTATCTTTATTTCTTAATCAATGCTACTCTACTAACCAGCAAATAAAAGGACAATTAGGAGTAAAGTTTTTCCTAAACAAAACTGGCTTAATCTACCTTATGAAATTGAGGTATATAAATCTCCAAGCAAGACTTTTTGGTGAAGATGATTGAATTATGCCACGTCAAATTGTGAAATCAGGGATATCAGAATTGTGGCCTATTAGATTAGCTTTAGTGATAGATAATTCCCTCGAGTTACAGAACCATATTTCTTCAGTAATGATTTCTTCCATATTAGTTTTAAAAGGAATATGAGTGCTTAGAGTATTCAGTTCAAATCTTAGGTATAAATTGCACTAAAAATTAAAACAAAACCATGTATGTTCACTATCTCTGATTAGATTTTGAATAAAGAGTTTTTTAGAAGGAGAATTGGAAAAATTAGTGGGGAATGGATTAAAGAAAAATCTAATATAACATATATAATTGATCTGAGTCTTTGCTCTACTAACCATAAGATAAAAGGAGCTTTGGGAGTAAAGATTTTCCTAAACAAAATTGGCCTAATCTAGCTTATAAAATTAAGGTCTATAAATCTCCAAGCAAGATTTTTGGTGAAGATGTTTGAATTATGCCACATTAAATTTGTTAAATCAAGGATATCAAAATTGTTCCCTGCTAGATTAACTTTAGTGATAGACAAGTCCCTCGAGTTACAGAACCATATTCCTTCGATTATTAAGTTTAAATCATAAGTAAAAAGGTATAAATTACACTAATAATCAAAATAAAACAATGTATGTTCACCATCTCCTAGCAATTTTTTAGGAAAAAATTTCAGCATATTTTTTTATCTCAACATCTGCATTGGTGACCATAAATGTTCTCTACTAACTCTTAATCCCTAAAAGCTTATACTAAATAACCTCTATATCACTAAAAAACCTCTATACTATCTTGAAAATAATATTTAGTTCATTAACTTGACAAAAACCAAACTCAAACCCATTCGTACTTAGGACAACACTGGTCAAACCACTTAACTTTATCTCTAATAGAGTTATTAACATATCTAACCATAATAAATTCTTAAACACTCTCTTTACCTCTTTTTTAATCTTATTAAGAAGAATTAAATGAAAATTCTAATGAATATACAAATTAGAGAGGATTAAGGAGATGAGTTACACTTTTCTAGTATAAAAGAGTAAATGATTTCGCCAACAAGCAATTCTATTCTTAATTGATTTTATAAGAAGGAGACAATCCCTAAAAGTTAACTTCTTTGTAATTTACTAATTCATTATATTGATTAGAAAATTTTCCCTTTAGAATATGATCCCTAAAATATATATTATTACAAGCATCTATATTTAATTTCTGTGTATAAATGTTAGTTCATGTTGATATGATGGTCTTAATTAAGCCAAGAATGCTAAGGGAATATTTGTGTACATTGATAAGTTACTACTTTGGTTTTATCTTTCTACTTATCATATCTTCCAAGGATATTATATGTTTGATATAAAATAAAAATTTCACTAATTGTTAGGACAATTTTCGATCTAACAACTAAAATCACATATTACATTTATAGTATGTTATCTTAGTTAAGTATGCAATCTTATTGAGACATGAAACTGATATTAAAACAAAAACCCTTTTAAAATTTTCTTTTCAAACATAGAAATGGCTAACAATGCTTGACCATAGTAAATATTAAACTTTGCCTTATAAAAGCAAAGCATAAACAGTTCTTGAAGACTTTTCATATACTAAAAAGAAAATGAATTCTTGGCACTTTTAAGTTTGGAATGGTACATAATTTTATTCCAAAGTAGTTGTGGTTTTTTTTGTTTTGAAAAATTAATGAATTGCATTAACTATATGTGAAGCTAATACAACATCACTGTGAGTACTAGGTAGTTAACCTATAATTAGTTACAAAAAATAGTTACTGAAAACTGTATAAAAAGAAGAATCAGATTGATACTAACTTCAACTTATAAATGTGATCTATTTTTCATATCTGATGAAAGGGAATGCTAGACATTCTTTGCAACAATAGCTACTTTGTTCCAATTTATAGTCCTGTTTACTAACTGTTATTTCTTTTCCTCCTTGTGTGTATAAATTATGATATTCCTGTCCTATTATAATGTATAAATGGTAGTAGTAAAAGTAGCTTTAAGAATTGTACCATTGGGCATATTCTTTTTTGAATGGCAAATGATCCAATTCAATGTTTGCTCCTAATTATGCATAAAGTAGCCCATTGAGATTAGGTGAAGAATCCTGCTCCAAATAGCTTTAAAGAAACGATGATAGTATTTTAAAGACTCATGGACTAACAAGTTGGTTTATCGTTGTGTATTATGCTTCTCTAACAAAATACTTGTCTTTTTTTTGGAAATACAAAATACTTATCATGTTCTACATTCTTTTAGATCCAATTAACATTCACTGCTTTTCAAACATTAATTACTTCTACACTCTATAGTATACCATATATCTCCGCTTCTCACCGACCATAAACACTTATAGGTTGGAGAATGAGGGAAAAAGGGGAAAAAAAACAACTTTAACCCCTCCCCTGCCAAAAAATATGAGTTTAATCTTCAAAATTTTCCATTCCAATTTATTTCAAATTTGAGTCATGACAATTATTTTGTAGAATAATATCATTTAGGATGATTTTAGAAACTTAATTAGAATAATATTATTTATGGAATTTCCTTTAATATAAGTGTTTAATTAAAAGGCTTTAACTATCTTAGTTAGGTACAAGGATAGTCCTTTGTTTTTTGAAAAAGAAAGAAGGAATGAATTAATAAATACAGAAGTTTACATCCTCAAAGGATGTTCATAAGATAAAACCTCAATGCAAAGTAGCACAATGGATATACCTAAAACAAAAAAGAGAACATATAGTATGTAAATAGCACACGACCTATATATTCAATGAACATAGTAGAGTGGAACTACTATTTGATACAATGTTCTTCAGTAAAATAATTTATCGAGTCCCATTTATAGCTTCAATGATAAGTGCATCTACCGTTTTGCATTTGGATTCAAAATTTCTTGCATTCCTTTCTTTCTAGATTGTTTGAACACACAATCCTATAGTTAGTAAGTAATTCAATTTGTTCGTCACAGGAGTAGTCTTGTGTGACTAGCCAATTTATAATGACGGAAATAGAATTATCATAACCATTCAGTAAGTATTTTAGCTTCCCTTATTCCCAAATAAACTTATAAACTCGACATATGAAAAATAGATGATTTCTATATTCATCTTGAGTAGAACATAGAGTGCAGCTTCTATTGATGTTAAGGTAAGAAAATCTAGCAGTTGTATTAAGCTGATTTCTAACAATAAGCTATAGAAGGAAAGATACATATGGAGGAAGAATATTATGCTAAATGATTTTTCTCTAGGATATTCCTTTTTGGGTGTCTATTTAAAAGAAAGTTTCAAACTCGTATTGCCAAAACGAGTAGTAATACACCTCTATTTATTAGACAAATTAATTAATTTCTTAAATTTTGAGAATGATATAAGCAAGTTGATTACTTATTTTTATAGTTTTCTCATAAAGTAAGAGGTGAGTATCTTAAGTTTTTTTAAGGTTGTATTAAATTTCATAGTGTAAATTTAAAATTTATAGTTAACTTCAATTCTGTTTACAATAAAAGAATTATTACATAAATAGTTTTTATATTACTTGTCTTAGATCGAAAGCAAATAGCTAATGCAATTGAACTATATACTAACAAAACAGTTCTACTTCTTTACACTTTAAATAAATATTGTAATCCAGTTCAATTCTTTCTAATCCTATAATACCCAGGCGTTGTTTATAGTATAGGCCATTATTCTAATAATAACATTTATGATCAGACTTTGTTTGTTGTAGAGTCTATTAGTCTAATATGTATTTAAGAACTGCTATAGTGAATGGGTCAAGTACTATGCAATAAGGAAATAATAAGTTTCTTTCCAAACACCATCTTCTACAATTTCCATAAAAAGTAAATTCCAAAGAGGTGAATCAGGTGTATATTATACATGCATATAAGTAGATGGCTCTAATTGTTTGGATTTTGGCCATTTTTTAGATCGTCACTTATAATTGATAATGAAATTCAGATACTGAATAAAGCATCAAATTATTGATATACACTGCTACTATATATAAAATGAAAAATTCAATTTATTAATAAAAATTGATATTTTATAATAAATGAATATATAAAACGTACATATATTGATAAAATGAATCAAATGAAACTAAATTCATTAATGAAGGAGGATAGAATTATAGGAAATGAAAACAAAGATTATATATAAAGTGAGAAATCTACATAATTGAAGTTATAAATTTTAATTGATTAATAAAAATTGAGATTTCATAATGAATGAATACATAAAATGTACATATATTGATAAAATGAATAAGATTAAACCAAATTAATTAATAAAAAGGATAGGATTGCACGAAATGAAAGAAAATATTATATATAAAGTGAGAAATTCAATTAATTGAACTTATGAATTTGAAATTTTTAGATTATTAATAAAATTTAGATTCCATAATGGATGAATATATAAACAAGCATATATTGATAAAATGAATAAAGTAAAACCAAATTCATTAATAAAAAAGAATAAGATTAAAGGAAATAAGAAAAGACTATATATAAGGTGAGAAATTCAAATAATTGAAGTTACAAATTTCAAATTTTCAATTGATTAATAAAAATTAAAATTTCAAAAGTGAATAAGATCAAACCAAATTCATTAATAAAAGAGGATAGGATTATAGGAAATGAAATATATATATAAAGTGAGAAATTCGTTTAATTGATGATAAGAACAAAATTCATTAATTGATGAAATAATTTACAAAAATGATTATCCAATTTTTTAAATGATAAATTTATTAAAATTCAAGACAAAATCATGAAATAATGTTGTGGACTCGAACTATGCGAATGGAGAGTGGAGACTAAAGAAAGCGGCTAATCATTGTAGTCACAATCGTCAATGGCTTGCACCACTTCTTTTGTATATAGAAACATTATATTTAATACTATAATATTAAAATTAAATGAATATTAAGCATATGGTAATATTCAATAAATAATTAAATATACCTTCATCATCGAATATTGTATCAAAATAATGTTCAATTGATTGATGAGTACGAGTATGTTTATGACTAGTCACCTTAGTACCAATACCTATGATTGTATTAATATACAAATTAAAAAAGTATAAGGTAAGATAATATAAATAATAGGGGAAATTGATATATTAAAAAGAAAAGAGTTTACCCTCAATATCTTCATCTTTTAACCAACTTCAGGCACACATAAGAGCTTCCACAGTACGAAGATGAAATTCAGCACAATGAGGACTCATAACTTGACCAACAATGCTAAAAGTAGACTATAAGACAACATAGACGATGGAATTGTTAATAGGTCTCATACAATTATTTGCATGATCAAAATTTTATTTCCATAACTCTTCCATCATAGCAATACATCAAACTAAAAAGATATTTTGCTTGATATTTTATACTTTTATCAATTATTTTGTATTTAATTTTCTCCGTGTGTTTACAAGTGATAATTGCCTTCATGGACTTAAAGGGGAAGAATTTGGGTAAAAACGTGACTTAAATCATAAAATTAGCAATCTAGAAGGAGTGCATGGGCGTGCAAAAGTGCGAGACTCGATAAATTCTTATTATGCATGGTCTAATGCATGGTCTTACGCAGGACTGTGCATAACCCAAAAATCTAGGTTTTCATATAAATTCAACTTTTCAAAGGCAAATAAAAGCAGGAGACGTGGGGAGGAGATTTCCAAGAACATCCAAAAAGGACAATTTTGGTATCAAAGAAGTAGAAAACATAAAGAAATCCAAGAAAGATCCATCAAAATACAAGATCATATCTCTATATCAGAAGAATACTCAATAGAAGACAATCGAGGAGATTTAGAACTATAAATCTGTTGTTTCCTAATTGTTTCTCTTTCAATGTATGTTTGATTTCGTGTTCAATTATGTGTAACTAAACATCCAATTAGTATTTAGGTTAGATGAACCTTATGCTAATACGTTGATATGATTTGATTCCTTTATTAATGCAATTGGTTTGATTGATTATTGTGATCTGATTAAGTGTTTTATTGATAATTTGACTTTATATATAGAGATTGAGAAATCCTAGTATGAATAGATCTATCGTAATTAGAAGGAGTTGATTGTAACCCTAGAGATAGGATAACATAAATCCTTCAAATTAGGGGTTAAACCTAATAGAGGGACTTATAAATCAGTAATGCAATCCTATAAGATTTAACCTGAGTAATTCGGTTAGAGACCTTAAGATTAGCTGTTAATAGACTCAAGGTCAGCTACTAGCATACCATAAGAATCTGCACGAGCCAATACATCAATAAAGTAATTGCAAGATAAAAGATTAATCTGTTAAAGGTTGAAGGGGATTCGAACATAGATACAAATTTATGATAACGATAGTTTTTTAAGTGAATTATACTATCTTTGTGTTCATTATTGTTTCCTATTTCTTTAATTGTTTTAGTTTTATTTTCTTTTTATTAAAAATATAAAATCAATACTTAGGCTAGATAATAGGGGAAGAGTGATTACTAGTATTCATAGTCTTCGTAAGATTGACTCTTACTTACCGGTACTAGCTATAGCTATGATATGCCCTTATGGTTTATTACCATATTGACTATCCGAAATAGGTCAATCGAACACCTTCAACTTTGACTACACAATCAACCGTCAACTATTTATCAAACTACATCATATTGTACAAAGTCCTAGCCCTTTTTTCTTTCATGAATTTTGTAAGTGAGAGTAACAAAATGATTTTAGAAGATGAGCCTAAACTTGAAACTGAAGTTAGAGTTGAACAACTTCAACTACTGCAATCTCAATCCTGAATTTTGTCCTTTCTAAGTTAATAATTATTAAATAAATCATACAATAATTGTTTAATGACATCTATATGCTCTTGAGCTCAATCACCATAAAAAATATTATATATAAAATTAACCTCCTCTATCTTGTATCTTGTGTCCAACACATATGTGAATGTAATAGTATGACCTACCATATACTAATCAGAATTCATCTTCTCCATCATCTACTCTGCCATAACTCAAATAACCTCTTTGGAATCAAACATCCAATTAGGTAAAGCTTTCTTTATCTCACACATAGCACTAAAGCAACAGTGAAAAGTTAGATATTTTGTTCCCAGGAATAATTTAGTTGTAGCATAAAATAATTATAACATTGTGAAATGTTCTCTAGCCAACTCACAAGGGTCTTCTATAGGCATGAAAGTGTATTACAAATCGCTTTGTCTCAACATATTAGATTATCGACTCCAATATTTCAATGGTTGAGGTCCATCTGGTTGGACAATCGAAATCTAAGTTCTTCATATTCGGAATGCGTAGTAGTTGTGTAATTTCTTCAAATTTCTCAACTCTTTTAATATACATTATTGCTTCTGCCACAAAACATAGACCCCACAGAAGCGACAAGTGTGTCCGTAGTAATTATTTGTCTCCTATTTAATTAATTTCTAGGGCAGATCAAATGACATCCTTTTTTCTCGGATTCCTCTATCCAAGACAAATCCAAGTGAAAAAAAGTCCAAGGCATCGGATGCTTTGACCGATAGTCTTGTACTAGTTAGTCTTTAGACTCTAGGCTACAGTTGTGCGAAGCCAAAGCAAACAAAAGATGTAGGAGTTTCTTTTTCAAGATAAAAAATTGTATTAAGAATGACAACCTATTACTATACAACCGAAAGCTCCAAACATGAAGCCAAAGCTCCCAAAAGATGTAGGAGTTTCTTTTTCAAGATAAAATATTGTATTAAGAATGACAACCTATTACTATCAACCAAAAGCTCCAAACATGAGTTTATAACGCAAGAATAACAAGCACTTTTACAAAAGTTTGAACAACTTGAACTCTAGTTTGGTTTATGGTTTTTGAGTCTTGCGTCTTGTTATAAGCAAAGCTTCTTACAGAATTTAGTTGAGGTTATTTAATTCAAACTAGATGTTAGCTGCTATGAGTCTATGATTCTTTATGATTGAGTCATTTTTCTATTACAGATCAACCGTATACCATAATTATAAGTTGTTTTCTTATTTAATTGACAAACTCATTGGCACTTAAAAATCTCTTCTTTCATCGTTATTCTCTAGCTTTCTATCTCTAAATATTATTTTATATATAACAAGAGATCACTCTTATACACATTTTGATTATGACTACGCTACTTTGTAATGTCCTTCCATTCTTTTCGAGTAACTCATTTATCACAGAGTCTCTGGACCTTAATTTATATATCATTAGTGAATGCATATAATTAAAAGAAGAAACGACTTAAGGTTTCAAATTATTGCTTACATAACTTGTAGTATTGAGGATAATTGTTGTTTTTGTTGGTTTATGCCTTAAGATCAATCGTTTTGGTTGTAGTTTAGTGACAAATTATTTAAAGGTATTATTTATCTTGTACATGTTTAAATATATATGATAAAGCCCATGAAATAATTATACATTGCAAATGAAATTATAATGAGATTATAATTATGAGATTCATATTTCATTTGTGTATTATTCTTAAATGTTTCTAGTCATTATTCTATTAAGATTGGACATTAATAGAACATAAAAAGACTAGCACACATTTTGTTTTTCCTTATGAAAGAAGTAGTTGATCTCATAGGCTAAAGTATAGAGATACTTAAACAAACGTGTGCGTATTTGCTAGAGAACAAATTCATTGAACAGACTCAATATAAGAAATTCATTTGGAACATTACTTGTATGTCTATGGAATTCTCATTATGATAATTGTATAAGTGATCTTTTGACTGAGGTCATCAAAGTTATTTTGTATGGGGATTGCTATGTTTTGATACTTCGTATGATCTATTTAATCATGAGTCGTTTAATTGGTAGTCATTGAATGTAGCATGAACTATATGGAGGTAGTTGAGTGATCAAGATATGATTCATCACCCTAAAGTAACTAGGGAGAATGTTCTGTTGTTTTCGATCAATATTGATTCGGGAAATCCTTGGCCAAGGTGGAATGACATTTGTAAATAGTTTATAAATATCATTAATTAAATCAATAGCTAATGGCGTAGAACTAATATGATTGGACTCAAAATAGAGTAAACATTAATTTCGTGCTCTATTTCTAATTGAAACATTAGTTGATGAAAGGATTGAATTATACAGAAAAATCATGCATGGAAAGGTTAGTCAAAATTACTTTGATATTCCTAAATATTTGGGTGATCATGATGCGTTGTTAGATATCAATCTTCATCTATGATTATAAATTGTTTAATTAGAGAATTAAATTTAATTTATCTAATTCTAATTATGAATTAGAATTAGAGTTTATGATCATTGCGCCAGCATATTTGGGAATCAAATGGGTTTCATATATAAAATGGGTTGAAGAGAACAAAGTTAATTTAATCAAGCTGGACTTGATTGTAAAGTTTGAGAAACTTTATGATTAAATATAATTTAATCAAGTCGATTTTATTAAGATTGTTTTAGAATTTAGTTTAATTTTTCAAGAATTAAATTCTTAAATTAAATTAAATTAAATATAAAATTCAATTCCAAAATTAAAGTAA
>JAOQML010000006.1:13294433-13319100 GCA_027568935.1 Erythroxylum urbanii | reverse complement strand
GGTTACACTTTTATAATTAAGTAATAAGCCCCTAATGTTTCTTCCAAACCAAGAAAGTTTAAAATGTTTTCACTTTTGTGTTATAAATGTGCTGTTAAGCCTTCTTGAATGCTTTGATAATATGCCATATATTTGTATATGAATTGTGTTATTGGTTTATGAAAATGATTTTTGAATGGATGTTGATTTTTGAAACGATATTATAGTTATGAAATCAAGTTTTGGGAAAAAATGCCATTGAGGCAAAATGTTTACGGTTGTAAAATCAAGTTTTAAAAATGTGCCTTTTTGGGCAACAAGTTTGCAAGATATGAAATACATGATATGTGGGTTTGTGGTGGTCCCCTAAGTTAAGTCCAGTGCACTTTGACAAAAGGCTTCTCCTATCTGCACGCTAGTGGCATAGAGCTCTGTCATGGACAACCATAAGTTCACGGCTATGCAAGACCATTAAGTGGAATTGCGATAGTACATTCTGTTCACTGCTACACAAGGCCCTTATGGGAAATTTGTAGAACGTTTTGTTTTGGATCCACCCAAACCATTTTGATGTGCTTATGTGTTGACAAGTTTATTGAATACATGATTTGAATTGCTTATAAAGTGTTTGATGATTTGAGAATTGAGGAATATGTGTTTATGATTCAATGTAAACTATTTCAATGTTTTTACTTGTTACTGATTATAAAATTGTTACCCACGAGCTTTAAGCTCACCCTCATTCTCCTCCCCTATTCAGGTAATGAGGAAGAGACCGAGTAAGTCAAGTGTCAAGGCATCCCTCCAGTTTGCATGTTTTGTTTTGTTTGTTTTTGAAGTTAGATTATATAAAACAATTCTTTAGTCGCATTTTGAGCGATTCTAGTTTTTATAAACTTTGTATTTTGGACTATGACGTAAGGGGGCTCGAAATGTCTACTAAAGTGTTGTGAAACTCTTACTTTTAATATAAATGAAATATGTGTTTGGATTTGTCTACGATTTTTCTTGTTTCCACAAAGTATTCGATTATAGAAAGGAGATTAAGTTTTTAAGAACTTGTTGTGGTTGAAGGATTTTAAGTTGGCATGTAGTAAGATAGGACATTTTGGGTTGAGGGTTTTGTCATAGGGGTTTTTAGCGTGGCAAAGTCAAGAGTTTGCTGCGGCGTAATTCACCTAAAAGGTCAGTAAGGTTTACTCTCATATGTTCGTCGCGGCGAAAATAAAATTTCAGGCTTGCCACGGCAAAGTTTAATATATTCATCGCGGCGTAAAATTCCCAAAGGGTCCAGGGCATTTTCCAATATGTTTGCTGCGGTGAAACCGACAGTTCGCCGTGGCGAAGCCCGCCTTTGCTTCGAAAGGAGTTTTCTTTCAAATTTCCAAATTCTAAGCCCTCCTCGACGCTTAAGCTTCAAGATCCTAAGTCCGATGTTGGGCTCTGAAATCGAGGTCCAATAATTTCTTTTATAAACATTCTATAACGGAGTAATCCCACATACAAGAGGCACAATTAGTGCAGCTTTAGGAGGATCACTTATGAGGAAGACGGTAGATGAAGCAGAAGAGTTATTAGAGGAAATGGCAAGTATTATTCTTATTCCTATTTTGATATTCAGAAGTTGGGGCTAGGTGAGATCAAGCTAATG
This sequence comes from Erythroxylum urbanii, assembly GCA_027568935.1. Lineage (NCBI taxonomy): Eukaryota > Viridiplantae > Streptophyta > Magnoliopsida > Malpighiales > Erythroxylaceae > Erythroxylum > Erythroxylum urbanii. The sequence goes on along the minus strand of JAOQML010000006.1, from coordinate 13,317,470 downwards.
TCGATGTTAATTCAGGTGGCTAATCAATTTATTAAAAGACCATTTAGAATAATGGAAAATGTTCTTATATAAGTGGACAAGTTCATTATTCCTATAGATTTTGTGGTTCTTAATTTAAAAAAGATAAGAACTGTCCACTAATCCTTGGTGAACCGTTTATGAATACAGGGAAATCTATAATTGACGTTCATAAAGGTAAATTAACACTTTGAATAGGTAATGATCAGATCGAATTCAATATGAATAAGGCTTTAAAGGTTGAAATTGTGGATCAAAATTTATAAGAATAAGTCGAGAGTTGCATCACAAAAGTACATTCGGTGGAAGCAGAGATAGATAATGGATATGAGAAACTTAAGTCTAGAGGAGATGATGAGATGGAGGAGTCAAATGTTCAAATGCATCAAGATAAATTAGTTTAGGCCGAAGCACCTATACCACGATCCATATAAAAACCACCCATATTAGAGCTTAAACATTGACCTACACATCTCATATATACCTTTCTAGGTGAAGGTCAAACTTCACTGATAATCATATCCAATTAATTGAATAAGAAATAAGAAAAGAAAGTGGTAGTAACTGTTAGAAAGCAAATGAAGGCCATCGGATGGTAGATTTCTGATATTTGACGTATAAACCCAAATGTTTGCATGCACCGAATAAACCTCGAGGAAGGATGTAGAATGGTGAGGGAGCGTTAACAAATGTTGAACCCTAATATGAAGGAGGTGGTCAAGAAGGAAATAATCAAACTCCTAGATGTAGGGATAATTTATCCCATCTTCGATAGTGAATGGATCAGTCCAGTATAATGTGTACCTAAAAAGAGTGGAATGATGGTAATAGAAAGTGAGGGTGGAGAAGTAATTTCAATAAGAACGGTCACAGGATGAAGAATGTGCTTAGATTATTGTAAACTCAACTCAATGACCAAAAAAGATCATTTTCTTCTCTCATTCATAGACCAAATGATAGAAAGGTCATTCATTTTATTACTTCTTATATAGATATTCGGGATACAATCAGATCTTCATCCACTTGATAAAAAAAAGACCACATTCACTACCCTTGTGATATCTTCGCATACAAATGGATGCCTTTTGGACTATACAATGCCCTGATTACATTTCAAAGATGTATAATGTCTATCTTCACCAATACGATCGAAGATATAATGGAGGTGTTCGTAGATGACTTTCTATTTTTTGGAGACTCTTTAAAAACGTCTTTAACTAATTTGAACATAGTGCTTCAAAGATGTGAAGAGTCACATTTAGTGCTGAATTGGGAGAAATTCTATTTTATGGTACAATAGGGGATAGTGTTAAGGCATCAAATCTCATACTAAGGATTTGAAGTGGATAGAGTAAAAACATAAGTTATAGAGAAACTACCACCACAAAGTAATGTAAAATGTGTGCGAGGATTCTTAAGTCATGTAAGATTTTACCTTAGATTTATTAAGGTTTCTTGCAAATTACAAGACCTTTGACAAACCTTTTAGTCAAGGATGTCCACTTTTTGCTTCATGACAAGTGTATGTCTGCCTTCAATAAACAAAAGGATGCACTAACATCAGAACCAATTCTATCACCACTGGATTGGACACTTCCATTTAAGGTTATATGCAATACAAGCGACCAAGCTATAGGTTGTGTATTAGGCCAAAGGAAAAATAAAAAGTTACATGTGATCTACTATGCCAACAAGGCCCTCAACTTAATTACACCACCACAGAAAAGGAATTACTCGTAGTAGTGTACGCATGTGATAAATTTTGACCATACCTCCTGAGATCAAGGGTAATCGTATTCACCGATCAAACGATGTTAAAATATCTTTTTAACAAAAAGGATGCAAAACCAAGGCTCATTCGTTGGGTGGTGCCACTCTTATAAGAATTTGATATTGAAGTGAAAGATAAAAAGGGAGGAGAAAATGTGGTCGCAAACCACTTATCAAGATTGGAAAGAGGGGAATGCAAGCCAATCAAAGATATTAATAAGAATTTCCCTGATGAAACCTTGATGTTATTTAAAAGTCTGGCTACACTATAGTTTGCCGATATCACAAATTACATTGCCAGTGGTATGCTTCCTTATGATTTATCTTATCAACAAAGAAAGAGATTTCTACATGAGTGTACCCAATATCTATGGGATGAGCCAATTTTATATGGAACATGCGCTGACAGGTTAATGCAACGATGTGTTTTGGAGGAAGAAATGTTGGATATCTTAAAGCAATGTCATGAAGGTCAATATGTTGGTCACTATATAGCTAACAAAACGACAGGTCAGATACTCAAGAGTAGATTTTATTAGCCACAACTATTTAAGGATGTTCAAATTTTTATGGCACAATGCAATCGATGTCAGAGAATAGGTAACATCTCCAAAAGAGATGAGATGCCTTTATCCAACATTTTAAGAGTGGAAGTCTTCAATATATGGGGCATCGAATTTATGGCTCCTTTCTCATCCTCAATAGGGAACATGTACATTTTAATGGGTGGATTATATCTCATGTTGGGCTAAAGCAGTGGCATCTCCAACAAATGATGGAAACGTTGTGAAAAAGTTTATCAAACAGTTATTCAATCGGTTTAGAGTGCCACGAACGATAATAACTAATGGAGGTACACATTTCTACAATAGATCTTTTAATCCTCCTAAAAAGATATGGAGTGTACCATCACCTTGCTACACCTTATCATCTGTAGACTAGTGGCTAAGTGGAAGTTGTCAATCGAGAGCTAAAACGAATTTTTGGAGACGTTGAACAACTCCAAGAAGGGTTGGGCAATAAAGCTAGATGATGCCTTATGGGCTTATAAGCCTGTTTTCAAGATACCTATCGGAATAACTCCTTATAGACTTGTATATAGAAAAGCTTGTCATTTTTCGGTCAAACTGAACATCGCGTGTACTGGGCAAAAAAAGCATTAAATTTTGATTGGAAGCAAGCAGGCGAAAAATAACTTCAGCAACTAGACAAACCTGAAAAGTTTCGTTACAATGTGTACGAAATGCCAAACTCTACAAAGGAAAGGTAAAGAAATGGCATAATTCTCATCTTAAGTAAAAGGAATTTAAGGTAGGAGATGTATTTCAAAAACTTTTTCCGAAATCAAAAAATAGTAGAAATGTAAACACCAAATCAATATGCTTTTAATCCATACATGATACGATGTTTAGAAGATAAATAAAATAAGAACTAGATTGGAGTATTACCTACTCCTCACTGTAACTTTGACTTCTCGCTGCTATGTCCGCAACCAATCTAATTAACCACTTATTCTCCTTGGATAACTTGGTTATCAAAATCCTTTTATAGGAAAGGAGAAAAAAAATAATGGAGATCTATCCTTTGCTATATTCGGCTAATTGAAAAGCACAATAAAATGAGGAATTCTCATTTGCTGTAGCCCACGGTTATAGAGAGCTTGGAGAGAGAGAAAATTCCAAACACGTTAATTTTTTATCCAAGCTAAACGAAAATGTGTCCTTACAACTCCAAACCTTGGATTTTTAGGAGAGAGTGAAGATAGATAGTAAAAAAAATGTACACTTCCATTCTTTAATCAAAAAAATGCATATAGGGCTGCACCAAAACATTAATGGACAGCTACCATTCATTTAAAACGGTCAATTTTGCTTTAGAAGTGAGTAAAGAACAAAAAACAACACACCCACTCATTAACAAAATGAATTCCAAAAGATTTGGCCATTTATTTTATTAAAACAAGCCATCAACCTTTTAATGATGATGAGCATTACTTCATTCTTAATCAAAAGAATGCTAAAAAATTGCATGTCGTATTTAGCAATTCAATGCTAAATGCGCTGCTGTCCATTTAGCTACAAAACTGAAATCTACATTATTATAGAATTCGATTTTACCTTTCTTTTTTTTTAAACGTTTGTTTCAATTCAATTAAGCTAATTACTCAAATCAAACCAAAATCAGCCCAATATTAAATGTTCCTTTGGGCTTATAATTAACAATTAATTAGTGTAAGCCCAACATTTAATTATAGGCTTAAGACCTAATTTAATTAACTCTTAATTAAATTGTTCCGATCTTATTATCCCGATTCCAATTCTTCCATTTCTCTCCAAACTGTCTTATTTTCTTTCTAATAACCTCCATTTTTTTCTTACTTTCCTTGATAACCTTCCGAAAAGCCAAGTGGGAAATCTATTTTGACTTAAATCTATTTTGACGTAAAACATCTAGAAGTGATGATATCACTCTAAACTCTTTATTTGAGTGAATGTTCCTTGATGCATGTTTCAATTAATAATTCTAACATGCAGACACTGGATTGATACCCTGTAAAAATCCATTTTGATTATATCAGGAATTATAATGAAACACACATGAGTTCACCACTCATCAAGATTCTGGTTCATAATAAATGAATGCTAAGTTGAATGTTTTAAGATTAAAGTAAAGGCCTACTTTATTCTTTTAAAGTATACGTGATTCCATATTCATTTAATAACGTCATTATTGATAGTCAGCTACTACCATAATTTGAAACTCATCATTCCCTTGAAGTAAACTCCTTTACTTACACAGAGGTAAATCGCAACACTACAGTCTAAACCATAATCAAGCGACTAACTTGATTATTCGACTGTGAATCAATCAATTTAGATTCTAATAATATACATATTTCCCATACATCTCCATGTATATGTATATTACTTACAAAAGAACCTTGGAACCTTGTGACTATTTATATTATGCTCATACAAATAAAATCAAACTCTTTTGTTTTATTAATAATAAATATTTTCATTACAATATTGTAATTAGAAGAAAATTAAGTTATATGTAAATACACTTGCTTTTTAGGGCACAATATTTACATAACCCTAACAGTTCTACCATATAATTTAAGGTTGAGGCCTTTTTCAAGGAAGCAAAAATCTCAATAGAGTACACCTTTTATCGTCATTCAAATTTTCAATTATAGAGCCCTCAAACTGGAAAATGCTAACAAGGAAACTTTTAAGGTCGATGGGCATCATTGCAAACTATATCTCGGAGGAGTGATTCCCAAGGACAAGGAACTGATTTCCTTCTATTCGAACAATTAAGGACGCCTCCAAGGGTGTAAGGTTAAGCTAATGACCATAAATTAGTACGTTCAGTAGTTCGGTTGAGATTGTTGTGTTTAGTTAGAGTTGTTTTGAATTTTAAATAAAACTTTAATAATTTGAATTGATCTGGGATCACTACTTCTCTCACTCTCTTTAAGCAATTCTAAGATAAGACAACATTCTCTGGCATCCAGCATACTTATTCTCAATCCCTCTCCATCATCACCTCTATTACCATAAGGTTTTGTTTCCAACCCTTTTTTTCTAACTTTAGATTAGTTTTATTTTATGCTATGTTACTTCATTGCATGTGTGTTTGTTTGTCTCCTTCTCACATTGAGGGCAATGTAATGTTCAAGTGTGGGGAGGGTTGCGTGTTTTTCATTGAATGTGAATTTTGCATATTGTTATGCTAGTGTGTTTAGGTTATATATTGTGAATTATGTGAATGTATCGATGGCTTAGATGGAATGAAATCGATTTAATTTTGAACATAATCTATTAGGTTATGAAAAGTCATTAGCTTGTGAAATTAGTGATCTGGGTTTTGTGGTTAAAATATGCAAGTTAATTAGGATTTAATGTTAATTTATCACCTTATATGTTGTCACATTCAGTTATAATTTTAGGTCTTTCGACTAAATAGCTTAGCTAGTATTTTTTCATAACAACAAGTAGATAAAGCAATAAGGTAGGAATTAATTAAAAAACATTTTGTAAAATTTAAATAAATAAGTATTTTGTTGGCGTTCGGGTTATGAATAGAGCTAGTAGCCAATTCAGAATGTGATGTCGCTGAGTAACTGAATCGATACGACTCAAAAATGTGTGTCTTTGCATTAAAAGGCTATAATGACATTACGACTAAACAATTTAATAAAAACATGACTTAGTTGAATAATCGGATCAACATTCATCACTAATGTTTGCCTCCGTTTAAAAAGACTAGGTCTATGTCTGCAAAAAGTAACAAAAATAATGTTTTCTCATAAAAACTTATCAAACTTTTAAGTAGCTTAACTTTTCATGAAAATGTACTTAGGATTAGTTAAAAAGTTTGAATAACCAAATAATTATTAATGTGTGTTTACGATTGAAAGGGGTGAATAAACTTGACACTTAGGTCTTGATTAATATGTATGTTTAGTCCAGAGTTCCTAGATGCGGATTTTGTTTATTAATGACTTGGAACAACTTGAATGATTGTGTTTAGAATTAAAGTTGTTTCATAAAGTTGAAGTCATTGTCTCATTATTGCATTGTGTCCTTTGTGATTTTGTTTTGTTTGCTTGAGGACAAGAAAATGTTTAGGTGTGAGGATGTGATAAGTGTAAATTGCATCGTGTTTTAGGGCATAATTTGATATATGTTTAGCCGTTAATTCAATCATTTAGTATATGTTTAGGTTAGAATTGTGTTACTTTGTTAATTATTTTTGTTTTAACTGTTTTAAGGGTTGGTACAATCTTTTGAACTTAAATATTGTCTGTATGGTATCTTGATGTGTTTGCCAGTGTTTAAGGGTCAATATCGAAGAACGGAGGAGTTTAGGAAGATATGTAGGTCAAAACAATAGCCCAGGCACAATAATGACAAAAGCTCTAGGAATGGCCCACGATTTTAGCATGCATGCCACGATCGTGATAGAAGGCTCAGATATGAGCCACAGTTGTGACCTGCATCAAGCAGACATGTAGACATTTACGAACTTCACATTCTAAGGGACTTTTTGGACCTTTTGGACCCCAAAAAAGCCCTAGGGTTACCCAAAACATAAGAGACTATTTAAATAACAACAAGAGAATAAAAAAGGGAGCTTTTTCATGCAGCCACTTTTGGAAACCCTAAGAGAGAAAGAGAGGAGGAAGAGGAAGAAAGAGGAAGAAGAAGTGGTCTTGATGTGCTTCCTAGATCAGGAGGTTTCTTGACGCTGCTGCCTTCCTAAATTGTCCATTCTAAGTTTCTATTTCCTTCTCATTTTAATTTTATACATATATGAAGTTGGGACGGATTATACGATGATAAATGGTACAATATTGATGATGTTCTAGCTCTTCTTCGGGATTTTGTTTTGGTTTGATGATAATTTATTTGATTGAGTTTATTAGATGAATGTCGTGTTTTGATTGTGTTCTTGCATAATTCAGTAACAAACTGAGAGGTTAAACGGAATGAAAAATGATTAAATCAGATCAATGAGAGTTAAGCAATTTAATAGAAATCATGACAAATCATATTGGTAATTATATAGAGAGAGATCCCATTTGATGTTCTGATAGTTTATTAAAGTGTTTAAGATCTAATTAGAGTTTTGGATAATTTGTTAATTAAGATATTACAATTTTCATAATCCAATTAGGGCTAATGGTTATAACTCAAGAATGAGTAATTAGCCTTAGGATCGCCTAGGATGGACACCCATTAACACATAATCAGCTAGGTTAGCATTAATGATAGGTAATATCCCCTTTCTCATAACTTAGTAAATTCTTTGATTGATTTCCATTGTGCGTTCTTGTTGCTCAATTAATAATTCCTTTGTGTTTAACTTTTGATTTAATTGGTTAAATTAAATTTTCGTATTTCCTTTATGTTGCATTGTTTATTTTTAGTTCATATCCTTTTAGCCATAGATTTTTAGGATTAGATTAACCATCCTCCTCGTAGGATCGATTCCTATTATACTATAATCGCAACCTATGCATTTACGATATTTGAGGGTTTATAAATTTCAAAGCTCAAATGACACGATCAAGTATAAAAGATACAGTTCCTATAAGGATTGAATATATTCATCTAACAATTTGAATTACACTTTGTTTAGCGTAATAAAAGATTGAATTAACTAAAAATTAAATTAATCTAACAAATTTGATGATTAGATAAGTAAAAGCATAACAATAAAATTAAAGTTACTCAATAATGAAAACTTATGAATTATTATATCCTTGTTTTGTCTTCCCTTCACCTTGTGAATTCAACTTTGTTTGATCCTAGATATTCAAAGGTTTTGATTACCTTCTCTTGAGAACTAATCAAGTAATCCCAATTGAAATAAGTAGTAATCTCTCAATTTCTCAAAACAGCTCAAGACTAATCAAATGGATTACAAGCAATCTCTTACTATGCAAATTGAAAATATCTTGATTCTAATCAATTATGAGACCTACAAATATCACAAAGCAGTAATATATTGAATTTAATAAGGTAAAAGTTATACAAAACAATTCAAGATTAACCTTAATATAGATTTAGCAGTTCATAATCATATTCAAAAAATAACTATTTAGATTTGGCATATAAGACAATGGAATTGAATGAAATCAACTTGAAGCTTTGATTTAGAAAATATAGAAAGCTGGAGTTAATCTTAATCTTTGCACTTTAGATCTTCTAATTTGTGATGTGTATTCCTTTTTTGTGTGTTTTTATTTCTTCTTTTAGTGTCTCCACTAAATTTTGGAATTTGCCTCATTTTTTTGTTGCCTTTATAACATCCTTTTATAATAAAAAGTAGGTTTTCTAAAACAGACATGGTCACTTACACTATTGTGTAGGTGATTGACTGTATATCTAAAAAAACCTCTCAATCGTGAGTTTACATGGTCACAAAAGCTTACGAAAGCACATATATGTTAGTGTATGTCAAGATATAAGGGTATGTATCTTTACACGAGCATAAATAGTGTCTTTAAAGCTCAACACATTTACGATGACTTACATGATCAGTATAAATAGTTGTTTAATTCCAGGTTGCTTCAATTCTTTCATTTTATACGATGATTTCACCCAAATTCTTCTCCTTTTAGTTTATAAAGGCAATTATCATGTAAAAACAAACTTAAAGTGGAATAAGTATAAAAAATACCATAAGATTCTCAAATAAAAAACAAAACACATTAAATATGGCTATATAAATGTAGTTAATTAATTGTTTATCCAATGTCCCGTCACTTAAAACTTTGCTTATCACAAGCAAAACTACAAACACATAACATATAAACTCACAATCATACGACATTACAGTAATGGTTCAATAACATCAAATCTTATGGAATTAACTTAACCTTAAACATCAGCCTCTGAAAAAGTTCTAAAAACTATCTCATTCCATTCATATTAAAATACTTTGATTTGAATACATATATCAATCAAAATATTGATACCTTATTCATGCACCTATGACACTAGTAAACATGCATTCATTATTATTGATTAATTAAATAGGTAAACTATCACTAAGTATCCTTTGTATGAAAATTCTTTCTATTTTTAAAGATCAATAGGTTTAATTTTATTGCAAGCACCATATTTTTAGATTTTCCTTAATGATCACCTTGTCTTTTGATGCTAAGGAAAACATCTTGTCATGAATGTCCCTTAGTTACTCAACTAGGTTATATTCTTTTTATTTAGATTGATCGAAGTGTCACTCTAGCCTTTTGATGTAAAGATAAACATTTTGCCATGAAAGTCTCTAGTTACTCAGCTATATCACAACTCTCAACTTGCTTCCAGCTCTATTCTTATCCTAATTTCCTTAAAAAGGGCCAACAAAGTGTATCTAAAAAAATGTCATAAAGTGAAAGAATAGTTGTCATATCCTAATTAACATATATATTCATCCTAAAGACACTGAAAACACAAACTTCACAAGCTAATGTGTCACTACAATTAAATGATCATATTTGAAGGTAAGCCAATTTCATTCAATTAATGCCATCTACACCTTCATATAATGTAACATCATGTAACAAAAAACGTACAAAATGCTAATATAACCAAAAACTAACACTATACAAATACAAATTCACACAAAAATGATATGCAAGTGTATATATGTCCCTACACTTAAATAACACATTATCCTCCATATGGAAACCAAATAAAAACATAACTAAAAGCAACAAACAAAATGAATATAATAAAAATAAAAATAAAAAGAATAAAAAAAGGGCAAGAATAATTATGGGTATTGTGGTGGTCATGGTGTTGGAGAAGGAACTTGGATGCACTTTATGCCATTAACATCCATCAATTCAACACTCTACAAAATAAATATAAAAACACAAAATAACAAAGCATTAACAAACACAAAATTACAAAAAACCTAACTAAACAAAACATGTTAATTTCAAGGTTACTAATTTGATCATTTTAGTGTCGTTATTTTAACCAATTCCTCTTTTGAATTTTAAGGTCCTATTCATCATAAACTTAGGATTTATGCTTCTTTTGTCAAAACAGTTCCTCCTTATTGCTCTTATTTCCTTTCTAAATGTCTCTACCATTCTCTTTTCTTGTTCCCCATTGGTTTTCAACTCTAGAATGTGTGGTTTCTCAATAGAGGTTATCAAGTTTGCTTCCATTCTCACTAGGATCTCTTGCTTTAATTTAACAGTCAACTCCTCCTTTCCTATTTTTCCTTTGTCCTCTACATCCCTAATATTTACTTCTTCTTGATAGCTCTCGTTTTGTTCTTTTTTTCACTCATCGACTATATCTATCTTAATGTAAGAGTTTCTTTCCTTTGTATTCATCAGTACTTTATTTATATTAAATTTAAGTTGCTCCTCACCTATAAAAAGAATAAGTTTCCCTTCATAAACATTCACCAAAGTTGTTCCTATATTTATAAATAGTCTACTAAGAATTAATTGATAGTTTCATTCCTCTTCAAACTCTAGCACTAAGAAACCTACAGAAATAATAAACTTGTCCACTTTTACTAACATATCATCCACAATACCAAATGGTTTCTTTATGGATTTGTCTGTTAATTAAATAAGAATGGATTTGGGCTTCACAACACGTAGCCCTAATTTCATAAAAATTAACAAAGGCATAAGATTAATACTTTTTTGGAAATTGAATAAAGTTTCCATTGAGCATAGCTCTACATTACAATGAACTCATAAAAATGATACAAATAACTAGCAACAAATGACTAGATTACATTTTATAAGCTGCAATTCCATATATTTCTAATTCTAATAAATAAAGTATATTGGGAAAATTTTGCAACAATTATGGCTTGAATCTAATTGATGATTTCTTTAGCTAATTAATTCTTGCTGACTTCCTCACCCTTATGTATTAAGAAGATTTTGCATCTTTGTACAAAATTGTAATGGGAATAACACTCCTTGTCACATCCATGACACATGTTCACGGGCATGACTTGATGATGTACAAAATTGTCAAGGGAATAACACTCCTTGTCATGTCCATGACATATGTTCACGGGTGTGACACTGAATTCAAGTCACACCCGTGAACATACCTCCTATAACGTAGTCGTTTTTACTATAAAAGCAATAAGTTGTTGATGAAAACCCAGCTAAAGACATGCAAAGGATGATGCAATATGGTTCAACATACTTCAATGATCCGTTACACATTATTAGAGGTCCAATAACTTGGGCTAAAACTAAAATGATAAAGGAAGCTCTTTGTGAATGGATTGAAGATGTTTAGGCTAAACAAGCAACAATAGAAGCTAATTTGGACTTGGAGAGATCAATCAGCCCTATCAACTTTATTTATGCATTAAATAGGCCTAATTAGTTGTTTATTTGGCCTAATTAGAAGACTAGGCTATTTTGATGATTTCAAGGAGATTTCTAACTGATTTGGACTGCCTAAAAGTTCACTTTTTATATTTGACTTTGAATGTTTCCCCTTATCATATTCCAGTTCCATAGCTCCAAGGGGAAACACTTGAAGAATTTTGAAGGGCCTAATCCATCTTAACTTGAGCTTTCAGGGAAATAATCGAAGTCTTGAATTAGACAAAAGTACTAAGTCTCCACTCTTGAATTCCTTCTTCTTGATATGGCCATCATGCCACTTATTAGCCCTTTCTTTATATAGCTTGGCATTTTCATAAGCATCTTATGGCCTAATACAATTCCCTCTTGGACCATAAAATGACATTTTTCCCAATTCAAAACTAAATGCGACTCCTCACATCTTTGAAGTACTTTGTCCAAGTTAAATAAACAATGATCAAAAGATTCTCCAAAGATAGAAAAATCATCTATAAATACCTCTATAAAATTTTCCTTCATGTCTACAAATATGGCCATCATGCACCTTTGAAACGTGGTAGGTGCATTACATAAACCAAAAGGCATCCTTCATCATGAAAAAGTTCCATACGGACATGTGAAAGTGATCTTTTCTTGATCTTTCCAATATATAAATATTTAATTGTACCCTGAATATCTATCAAAAAAGAAATAAAAAAAATGACCAGTCACTCTCTTAATCATTTAGTCCATAAAAGGTAAAGGAAAATGATCCTTCTTAGTGGCCAAATTTAGCTTCCAATAGTCAATACACACTCGCCAACCTATGACAGTCTTAGTGGATATCTTTTCCCATTTTTATTCTATCACTGTCATGTCACCCTTCTTCGGCAGACACTGTACTAGGCTCACCCGCTCACTATCTGAAATGGGGTAAATTATCCCCGCATCCAAAAGTTTCACCACCTTCTTCTTAACAACCTCTTGCATATTTGGATTTAACCTTCTCTGTCTTTCTCTCACAGTTCTACATCCTTCTTCTAAGTGAATCATATGCATCACCACATTGGGGATAATTCCCCTAATATCAAAATTTTGCCACCCTACAGCTCTTATCCTTTTCCTAATAGTCTACACCTCTTTCTCTTCTTGCTCACAATTTAATTCATTGGAGACAATGATAGGTAAAGTGTGATTCTTTCCTAAAAATTTACATCTCAAATGGGAAGGTAAAGGTTTAAGCTCTAAAGTGGGAGGTTTAATAGTAGAGGATAGTGTAGGTGTACCAGTTCTCTCTAATATTTCTAACTCAAGTTCCTCACATAAATCCTCTTCCTTCATACTTTCATCTTTGTGCACCTCATTCACTTCATCAACTCCTTTAATCGCATTCACACACTCATCTACAACATCAATTTTCATACACACATTTCCATCCAACATTTTCTTTAAAAATTTTGTCATATTAAACTTAACCTATTCATCACCAATTCTCAATACAAGTTTCCCTTGATGCACATCAACTAATGCCCTACTAGTATTCATAAAGGGCCTACCAAAATCAATGGACAATTCTTATCAACTTCAAAATCCAACACAACAAAATCAATAGGAATTATAAATTTGCCCACTTTTACCAATACATCTTCCACAACTCCAAATGGATTTTTTATGGATTGATCTCTAAGTTGAATTAATATAGATGTTGGCTTGACCTCTCCTAGTCCCAGTTTCCTGAAAACAGACAAAGGAATCAAATTAACACTTGCACCTAATTCATATAAATATTTAGAAAATTCAAAATCACCAACAACACATGGAATAGTGAAACTCCCTAGATCTTTAAATTTCAAAGTTATTTGGCTTGAGATGATGGAACTGTAATTTTCTGTCAATGTTACCATCTGATTATCCTACTAAGTGCATTTATATGTGAGTATATCCTTCAAATTTTTTGCATACTTGGGCATACACTCCAAAGCTTCCACCAATCACAAATTAATCTGTAACTTCTTTAGTTTCTCCAAAAATTTGGAAAACTGAGTGTCCACTTGATATTGTTTTACTCTCTGTGGATATGGGAGTTTGGGCTTGTACGATGACAGTGGCACATACGACCTTGCTTCATCCTTTTCTTTTTCTATCTCCTTACATTTCTCTTTTTCTTGGCTGTCCATTTTCACACTTGGCTCTTCTATCTGTTTGCCACTTCAAAGCATAATGGGTTTGAGTCGCTCCTTTGGAATGACCTCAATATTGCTTGATAAAATACCTACACTTTAAGAAAGTAAAGCATCAGTAAGCTGACTTACTTGAACCTCCAAGTTATGGATCGACGAGGCATGGTTCTTCACGATTTGGTCAAATTTTACCTCCATCCTTTTTTGACCCTCCTCTTGGCTTGCAAGCATTCTTTTCTAATTTTCCTCTTGAGCTGCCAGTTTGAAATCAAACATCTCCATAAACTTACTCGCCATCGCTCCAATTAGATTGTGTTGGAATCCTGGCAGTCCTTATGATCTTGCTTGGCCACCTGCATTGTTAGTACTCTAAGAAAATTTTGGATGATTTTTCCATCCTAGATTATAAGTATTAGAATACGAGTTATTACCTCGTTGTGGCTAACCCATGTAATTTACCTATTTGGTACCACCAACTCCTAATAAGAAACATTCCACTAAGCCGTGGTCATTATGCCTATATAGCTCGCATTGAACTTGCATCGCCTTCACTGTAGAGGAGGATGCTCCTTGCATGTTGTTCAGCTACTTCGTAAGAGTTGTGATCTATGCCTAGAAGGCAATAATAGAGTCAATTGGTATCATACCTTTTGTTCTTACTGTCCCTGTCTGCTCCTCTCGCTCGACCACATGCAACTATTGCTCGCTAACTCTTCCAAGAAATCATGAGCTGCTTCCATTGCCTTCCTTGTTAATGAACCTCTAGTTGCTGCATCGATGGTTTCTCTGGTGCTCGGATTCACTCCATTGTAGACCGTCTAAAGCAGGAACTCTCTCAGCATGTTGTGATGGGACAGCTTCTCTGAAGTTCTTTAATTCTCTCCTAATCTTTCTAAAGAGATTCCCCATCATTTTGTTGGAAATTTGTAATCTCCTTGATAATCCTTGTCATTTTCGTCAATGGGAAATACATGGCGAGGACTGCTTAGGCAATCTACTCCCAAGTCATAATATGGCCTAAATTCAGAGAATTGTACCATACTTTAACCATATCTTTTAGTGTGAATGAAAATAGTCTTAACTTTTCCGCATCATCAGACATTCCGTTGAATCGAAATATGTTCCAAATCTCTAAGAAATTTACAATATGGGCTTTCAGATCTTTGTTGGATAACCTGTAGAATTGCACACTATTTTGTAGGATGTTGAGGAGTGCCAGCTTTATCTCAAAATTATTTGCTTAGACCACCAGTCTCGCCACTCCTTGAGGACTAAATCTTGGCCTCATGAAATCCATCAGAGTCTTCTCCAGTCCTCCTTATTCTCTTTCTTCAGCCATATCTTGTTGTAAAAAGTTTAGACAATTCACCCTTTTTAACTCTATTTCGTGTCTCTTGATGTCGGGAAACTCGTCTTCACTAACTTCTTTCATTTTTCGTGTGCTCCTTGTGTTCATGCACCTGTAATTACACAAGGAAAAGTATCAAAAACTCTTAAATCAACTTAATCTAAATTAAACTTGATGCTAAACAATCAATCCCTGACAATGGCGTCAAAAACTTGTTGATGGTAAAACCTATCTACTTGTTTTATATTCAAAAATTGTAAGTGAACAGGTTATAACTTGTAGTTAAAAAGAGCAAATATCGATCCCATAAGGATTGATGCACAAACACCACTTAATTTAGACAAAACTTTGTTTCAAAAATGAAATTATTCAATGCAAATAATCTGAAATTTTAAATTAAAATTAAAAGACTAACACAAAGCTATAGACAATACCAAAGTGTAGAAAAATCAAAATTCAAGAATCTAAAGACTAGAGATTACTCTATTTTATTAATTGAATTATGTCTCACCTAAGATTTCCAAATGTTTTAATTACCCTCTCTCAAGGTGTAACTAGTTATCCTTAATCGAATGAAATGGAATCAATTGGACAATCTCTCAACCTACCCAATGACTCTACCGATTCAACAAGTTATTAAACTATCTTATGGGTGATCAACTGACTTCACCAAGATCTCTTTTCTAAGCAATCAATAGACATGATGCTTGTAAGTCTATAGGTTGCCAACTCTTGTTGTACAATCCTACATAATTAATCTCACTCACTCTCTCAATTTATTGCAAGATAACAAATAAAATCACCAATCATCAAAGAAAACTTCATTCAATTCAATAAAATAGGAGTTCTAACAAAATAGTTCAAAAGCAATCCCTAAAACTAAATAAGCCTAACATGGTCTCCATAACATCATTAACATTTAAATAAACCATTTTACAAAGAATAGAAGAAGAAAATTTGACATAATATTGAATAAGGAAACTTGTAACACCCACAGCCTCCCTAGAAGGATATGCAGATATTACCTAAGACAGGATTTAAAACATATCAAAATAATACAAAACGTTGCCAGAACTCAAACAACCATTCATTATTTTTCCGTGCATATTCAACTTTAAATAGAATTTAATCAGTACACCGAATTCATTCAAATATATGTGTCATGTCATCCTGAATTAAAGTTCTACATTACAAATCCTTAAACAAAATGGTACATATCTTAAGTTCAAATACACTCTATATTACAATATTTACAAACATTTAATAAAATACATCATGTCTCATATTATACATACAATCCAAACATACATTTCCAAATAAAACACATTCTTCGTTGGCCATTGCGATTATTATTGTCCCAATCTTCAAACCCTCCTATCTGAACCTACACGGGGCAAAACCACCGTGCTAAGCATAAAGCTTAGTGGGGAATAACTAAATCATACATAAACTGACAACTATTTAACAATCACCTAACATCCATATATACTGCATTAAATTATATCATAAGCAATCATTAAAGGTTCATATTAAAGAACAATTCAAACATAATGGATTTTAGAACAATATAAAATCTATCACTAGAGAACATTTCTCATGTTAATGCCAATCATTTAAGTATCAGAACAAATTGCACAGATGTCATAACTGATTATCAGATTAGGATATAAACCCTTCAGATCAAAATAAGATTTGTATCAAAGCAGACTTTGTTTTGTATCAATTAAGAGTTTATCTTCTATCAAATTTAAGTATCAAATCAAACTTTTGTTTATATCAGAACTGAACATGTATCAGAATACAAAACAAGTTAGACTGCTAATCTTTTATACAGAAGTGGGTAACGGGACTAATACAAGAGATACCATAATCGGTATCATAAAATAGGAGATACTTGTGTCTCAATATTAGGAGACACCGAAGTGTCAATATTAGGAGAGACATTTGTCTCAGACACCGGAGTATCATTATCAGAAGACATCAAAGTGTTGACACCTTAAATGTGTCCAGGAGCAACTGTAGACCCATCTAGGTATGCCTATTTACCCACGACTAGGACTTAATAGTTTTTTAAAACAAAATAGGTTCATTTTAGCAATTACGTATAGTCACACAAATAGAAAGCACTTTCAACACAATCCCAACTATCAAACTCCTCGGACAAATGATGGTGGACTTATCACAATATTATAACAGAAATTCCCAATTCACAAACATCCATATCCAAATAATAATATATAAGTCTTTGGAATTCATTCATTTATGATCACACCAAACGATTCAACATTGTAAACCATACATCCTTTACAATATCATCTCAATTAAGTTAAATTCAACCATTGTTGAAAGTCCTATCCTTATATATGTCAACAATTACACAATCAAGTTTAGCATTGTTTTCCAGATTTCTTAGAACAGTTTCAGGTCAAATGTATATGGTCATTTTGACATAGAAGCTAACCTTTTCAGATAATAAGTTCTTCTAAACATTCTATGTTTTAAGTTTTAGACGCAACAAAAATCATTCAATTTGGTTTGGTATTCTATGATTTATGCTAAAAAGACTTAAGACTGTGCAAATGGATGTGGAAACGCAGATGATTATGATCATCAACAGCTTAAACTCTTATTTTCAACAATTTAAGTTGGACTATGAGCTTAACATGAAGGATTACACTTTGAGTGAGTTAATGAATACCCGCAGAACACGGAGGAGATATTAAATATCAGCGCCAATTGGCTAGAGGTTCATATGGAATCTTCTTCTAAGCCCAAGGGTAAGGGCAAGCAAAAGAAGAAGGGTGCAAAGAAAAGGAAGGCTCAAACAAGGGTCAAGGCCCAACCTATTAAAAAGAAGGTCAAAGAGGACACCAAGGGAAAGTGTTTCCACTGTAGTGAGAAGGGCCACTCGAAGAGAAACTGCGCGGTCTACCTTGAGACCCTCAAGAGCAAACAAGGTATGGGTTTAGGAACTAGAAATGTGGCAGATTCATCTGATTCTTAGATATTAGATTCAGGAGCCACTGACTATGTTTGCAATTCCATACAGGGGTTTCATCAAAGGAAAAGATTTCCTAAAGGCCAGTTTCAAGCCAAGATAACGGATGGATCCTACATTTCGATAGAAACAGTGGGAGTAGTTATCATAGACTTTCCTAGTGGTCATAGGTTATATTTAGAGGATGTATATTACATCCCAATGGTTGTAAGGAACATAATTTCTATTTTTTGTTTAATAAAATTTAGTTATTCCTTATATATTGAAAAAGTTGTTTCAATATATGAGAATAAGTATTTTATTTGTAATACGATAATTAAATAGGGATTGCTCTTTACAAAACATATGACAGGCTCATTAAACTCCACAGAATTAATAAAATTAAGAAAATCCAATGACTCTAGCATTAATTCAAAATATCTGTGGCACTTAAGGATAAGTCCTGTCAATCAGAAAAGACTTGACAGGTTAGTAAAGGATGGGATCCTTACAGGCTTAGACAATGATCCATTACCCACCTGTGAGTCTTGTATTGAAGGAAAAATGACCAAGGCCTCATTTCCTTCCAAAGGAAACAGATCTGAATCTACGTTGGACCTGGTACATACTGAATACTTTATAACCTTTATAGATGATTACTCTAGACATGGCCATCTGTATTTGATGCACGAAAAGAGTGAATCCTTTGAAAGGTTCAAATAATTCAAAGCTAAAGTTGAGAAGCAGCTTGGCAAGCCATTAAAACAACTTTGATCGGATCGAGGTGTTGAATACTTATCTGGAGAGTTCCAACAATTCCTAATTAACAATGGAATTGTTTCCAACTTGTTAGCTCCTAGAACATCTCAATAGAATGGTGTAGCTGAGAGGAGGAATAGGACTCTATTGGAAATGGTAAGACCAATGATGTCCTATGCTAGCCTTCCAGAATCGTTCTGGGGATATGCCATACAAGTGGCAACTTATCTTCTTAACTTTGCTCCATCCAAACCAGTACGTAAAACACCTAAGGAGTTGCCTTCATTACAGCACTTGAGGACTTGGGGCTATCCAACCCATGTTCTAAGGCTTGAATCCACAAAGATGGAACCAAGGTCAGAAGTATGTTTATTTGTAGGATATCCTAAGAGTACACAAGGGTACTATTTTTTCAATCCTCAGGACAGGAAGGTATTTGTGTCAAAAATGTGACCTTGTTAGAGGAAGAATTTATGATAAACCACAAAGGAAAAAGTGAAGTAGTACTAAAGGAGTTGGCTATTTCATCTGAACCAAGAGTTGATTCGAATATAGTGGAACAAGATTTCTAAATGGATTCAAAAGTTGAAACAAAAGAGTAGCCTAAATTTCAAGTAGTGCCTAGACGTAGTGGGAGGGTTATGAGACAACCAAACAGGTATCTAGGTCTAGAAGAAGGTATAACTACCATCTCAGACCAAGAAGTAACGGATCCTATTACTTATACACAGGCTATTAATGACGTTGATGTGGAAAAGTGGTTCAAAACAATGGAATCTGAAATAGACTCCATGTATGCCAACGAAGTCTAAATCCTTGTAGATCTGCCACCAGGTGTAAAATCCATAGGGTTTAAATGGATCTTTAAAAGGAAGAAAGGATCAGATGGAAAGGTAGAGACCTTTAAAGCTAGATTGGTAGCTAAGGGCTATACTCAAAAGGAGGGTATAGATTATAAGGAGACTTTTTCTTCAGTTGCCATGCTTAAGTCCATCAAAATTCTTTTGGCCATGGTAGCCTATTTCGATTATGAAATATGAAAAATGGATGTCAAGACCACATTTCTTAATGGGAATCTTGAGGAGACCATTTATATGGTCCAATCAGAAAGATTCATTGAGCTAGGTAATAAGCATAAGGTTTGCAAGTTGCAAAGGTCCATTTATGGACTTAAGTAAGCATCTAGGTCTTGGAACATTAGGTTTGATAACACTCTCAAAACCTATGGGTTCATACAAAACCTAGATGATCCTTGTGTCTATAAAAGGATACAAGAAGGCAAGGTTACTTTCTTTATTCTATATGTCGATGACATTCTGCTCATTGGGAATGATGTAAGAATGTTATCTACAGTCAAGGGATGGCTAAACGAACAGTTCTCAATAAAGGATTTGGGATAGGCTAACTATGTTCTAAGGATCAAGCTTATAAGGGATCATAAGAACAAGCATTTTGCCTTATCTCAGCTGACCTACTTTGAGAACATGCTCAATAAGTTTGCCATGCAGGATTCTAAAAGGGGTTTCACACCTATTAGATATGGAATCAAACTTTCAAAGGAGCAAGCACCTAAGACCCAAGAGGAGGTCAAATGCATACGCAACATTCCATATGCTTCGACATTTGGAATTTTAATGTATGATATGCTTTGCACTAGATTGGATATCTATTACATAGTGGGATTGGTAACCAGATTCCTGTCTAATCCTAGAATGAAGCATTGGACTGCGGTCAAGTGTATACTGAAGTATCTTCATAGAACGAAGAATTTAATTCTTGTTTACTCTATAAGTGACCTTATTCTGACGGGATATACAGATTTCGATTTCCAATTTGATGTTGATTTAAGGAAATCAACTTCTGGTTCTATATTTACTTAGGGAGGTGGAGCCATTGTCTGGAGGAGTGTCAAGCAATCTTGTGTTGCTAATTCGACTATAGAGGCTGAGTATGTTACTGATTATGAAGCAACAAAAGAAGCAGTATGGCTCTACAAGTTCCTAAAGGATTTGGAGGTAGTTCCTGAAGCGGAAAAGACCATTATACTTTATTGTGATAATAGTGGGGCCGTGGCTAATTCTAAAGAACCTTGGAACTACAAAGCCTCAAACACATTAAGAGAAAGTATCATCTCATAAGGGAGATAATACACCGTGGTGAGGTAGAAGTGGTAAAGATTCCTACATATCAAAACCTTGCTGATCCGTTCACAAAGACACTGTCACAGAAGAGCTTCAAGGGTCACATAGAAGGAATGGAAATAAGGGATATGTCAAAATTAATTTAGGGCAAGTGGGAGATTGTTAGGGATATATAAATATAGTGCCCTGGAAAGCAAGTGTATTTACATATAACTTAATTTTTTCCAGTTACAATATTGTAATGAAAATATTTATTATTAATAAAACAAAAGAGTTTGGTTTTGTTTTTCTAAGCATAATATAACTAGTCATAAGGTACCAACGTTCCTTTGTAAGTAATATACATATACATGGAGATGTATGGGAAACATGTATATTATTAGAATCTAAATTAATTGATTCACAGTCGAATAATCAAGTTGGTCGCTTAATTATGGTTTAGACTATAATGTTACGATTTGCATTACTTCAAGGGAATGATGAGTTTCAAATCATGATAGTAATTAACTATCGATAATGGCACTATTAAATGAATCTGGAATCGCGTATGTTTTTAAAGACTTTAATCTTAAAACATACACTTTAGCATTCATTTATTACGAACCACAATCTTGTTGAGTAGTGAACTCATGTGTATTTCGTTATAATTCTTGATATGATCGGAAATGGATTTTTATAGGGAATCAATCCAGTGTCCGTATGTTGGAATTATTAATTGAAACATGCATCAGGGAACATTTACTTAAATAAAGAGTATATAGCGATATCATCACTTCTAGATGTTTTACAAAGATTGGTAATTAAATTGGTGCCAGTAGTTTGATGGACTAGCTACCCATCAAATCTTATCACCAAGATTAGATCTTATGTGTTAATCACCATGTAGAGTGAAACAGGAGATCTAGAAGGAAAAACCAACATAAGGGCAAAATGGTAATTTTACCCTTTATTGTATGGATGGATATAATATGATTCATAATGGAGTTTGCGATTGGGCATCGTATTAATAAATTGAAATACATTTTGTCATAATTTTAAGTAATTCAAGAGTTTAGTCAATTGTCTTTAGTGGAATGACAATTGGTTAATAAGTCGGAATTAATTCTAAAGAGATTAAATTAATTTCAGGCTTATTGGAGCTTGAATTATTTAAGTCCAATTAGATTCCCCACCTAGCTTCTAAGAAAGTTATCAAGGAAAGCAAGAAAAATAAACGGAGGTTACCGAAAAGAAAATGAGATAGAAAGGAGAGAAATGACCGAATTTGATTCGAGTCAATAAGACCGGAAAATTTTAATTAAAAGTTAATTAAATTGGGTCTTAAGCCTTTAATTAAATATAAGGCTTACACTAATTAATTGCAAATTATAAGCCCAAAGGAATTTTTAATATTGGGCTAGATTTTGATTTAATTAATTAGATTAATTGAATTAAAATCTAAATCATCAATCATAAAATGGTCTAATGGTTAATAAAAGCATGAAAGTATTGCAGTGGAGTGAGCATTAAGGTAATGCTCTTCATTAAATAGTTTAACGGTTTTTAAAAGATCCATTTTCAGTGATAGCATTAAGTAATGCTCATCATCATTAAGTTGTTTAATGGCTTTTAAAAGATAACAAAAAACGTACATGTATGGAGTGGTCTGCTATTTACTATCTCTCTTCGCTCTCTTCAAAGCCATAATGAGTAGTAATTGAAATGACAAAGGTCTTTTAGCGTTTTGACGCTAAATAAACCTATATGAATAAAAGTGAGCTTTTAATGGAGACAATTCTTTTAACTATGATTAAAGAATGAAGTTGTGCTTTTTTAAAGCTCTCCACTCTCTCATATGCAGCATTCAGTTATGCTTTTTAATAAAAGCATGAATATAGACATATAGCTTGTAACACCCCACTCCCACTGAATCCGAACCCGATATCGATAGTGATATCCGAATCCGTGCCCCACGAGGGTGGCGTGCCACATCACTTAACAATTAAAAG
>JAOQML010000006.1:13272257-13294333 GCA_027568935.1 Erythroxylum urbanii | reverse complement strand
AAAAACTTTAAACCTTAAGCAAAGAGGAGAACTGAAAGCGCAAGGGGAGGGGAGGGGGGTCAGGCGCGACTTATAGCCGCTGGATTACCGACGGAACACATAATTCCGTCGGTAATCCAGGTTTCCAGAATACGCATTTGGCCGACAGTTACCGACGGAAACCACCTATCCGTCGGTAAAAGCGCGGCATCGATGAAACTCAAATACCGACGGCCACTTCATTCCGTCGGCCAAATAGGTTTTGTTGCCGACATTTACCGACGGTAACATCGTCTTCCGTCGGTATCAAAAGACAAGACTGCCGACAGAATTTCTGTACCGTCGGTAAATTTTATTCGTAAACATTTACCAACGGATAGAAGAATTTGTGTCGGTAAAAGCGCGGTAATTTTATTATAGTAAAACAAAAAATACCGACAGGTGTGTTTGGCCGTCAGTAAATATTGTTTGTTACCGATATTTTCCGACGGTCAGGTAAAAGTCCGTCGGTATGCAGAGCCAATGTTACCGATGCTAAATTGTTACCGTCAGTAATATTTGTCCATTAAAAATACACCGACGGAATATTGGCGTTCCGTCGGTGTATCGTCCCGACTTCATTGACACGACGACATCTGTTAGCAATTTACTGACAGAAAAGGTTGTCCGTCGGTATATTAATCGAACATGTACCGATAGAAGGCTTTGTCGTCGGTAACTTGAAGCTAAATACCGATGAAGTGTTATACCATCGGTAAATGGCGAAACAATTAAATTGAGGGAACAATTCCCGCATTTTTTCCCCTCGTCGACACCTTTGGAGTCGCTATTTTCTGTCGGAGATTTTGCGCTAAATTTTTTCCTACAGTATTGCCAACGGAGTTTTGTCCCGTCGGTAAAACTTTCTAGTTTCCGACGGATTTAGGACTTTCTGTTGGTAATTATCGACGAATTTTTTTCCGTCAGAAATATTCCGACGCTAATACGCAATTTTGTTGTAGTGAAAAAATATCACAAAGCAATAATATATTGAATTCGATAAGGTAAAAGTTATACAAAACAATTCAAGAATAAAACCCTTATATAGATTTAGCAATCTATAATCATGTTCAAAATGTAACTATTCATATTTGGCATGCAAGGTAATGAAATAGAAAAAAAGAAGACAATAAAATTGGCTTAAAGCCATGATTTAGAAAATCTAGAAACTTGGAATTAATCTTGATGTTTTCATTTTTTATCTTCTTTTTTTGTGATATGCAACCCCTTTTATGTTTTTCTTCATTCTTTTTGGTGTAAATAACAACTTTAAAATTTCCCTCCTCTTCCATAGTCTTCATAATATCCTTTTATAGCAAAAACTAGGTTTTATGGAATACACACAACACCTACATGACAATGTAAATGACTATGTATCTTAAAATCTCCTCTAATCGCGACTTCACAAGTTGCAGAATCTCACATGGACATATACATAGTTGTGTATATCAACATACATGGGCATATATCTTCACACAGGCATAAACAACATCTTTGAAGCTCCATATGATTATAATCACTTACACGATTGTGTATCTCTAGAGTTGCTTCAATTCTTCCATCTCATGCCTTAATTTAACTTGAATTCTTCTCCTTTTGGTCTATGAAGGCAATCATCACCTAAAAACACACTTGAAGTGAAATAAGTACCCAAAATACCATAAAACGCTCAAATAACAAGCAAAACACATTGAATATAGATATATAAATATAATCAATTAATCATTTATCAACATCCCCATACTGAAGCTTTTGCTTGTCCTCGAGCAAAACTAAAACCAAAAAACAAACAAACACACAATTATGCAACAATGCAATAATGGTACAATGACTTCAAAACTCATGAAATTAACTTAGTTATAAATGTCAATTACATATCAATTAAAATATCAACACCTATTCATACATCTATGTTACTTGTAAGCATCCAC
Source organism: Erythroxylum urbanii (assembly GCA_027568935.1). Lineage (NCBI taxonomy): Eukaryota > Viridiplantae > Streptophyta > Magnoliopsida > Malpighiales > Erythroxylaceae > Erythroxylum > Erythroxylum urbanii. The sequence continues at coordinate 13,292,384 of JAOQML010000006.1, read as the reverse complement.
TTATTCTTAGATACCAATTAAAGAGGTAGGCAATCACTAAATACCCATTAATAAAATTTATTTTAACATTTCACATGAATTTTATTTTATTTAAAAATAATATTTATCAAGCTTGGTTTGAGTGTCATTCTATCTTTTTGAAGTGAAGAAATTTTTTTTGTTATGAATGCCCTTGATTGCTTAGCTATATCACAAGTCACAACTAGCTATTAGCACTATTTTTTTCCCAACTTTTTAATAGGTCAATGAACGAGGAAATTTGTTTAACACATTTGTATCACATTTTTTTGTCTCTTTTTTTCAACTTTTACCCACATCTCTTCTCCTTAGTTAGTGATTCCTATGAAAAAATATAAACACTGTCTACCAATTTAAATGATTTTAGTTATAAGTGTTTATAAACAAGTGTTATAAATTGATATAATAAGTATAATATTCTAATCAACATGCATATTTATCTTTAAAATACTTTAAAAAAACTTTACAACCTAACGTTTCTTCAAAAATTAAATAATAATATTTATAGATAAGTTAATTCCTTTCAATTTTATGCCAATGACACATTCACACAATGCATTCATAGGTAACAAAATGTTTATACAATGCTGGCATAATCAAAAACTAACATAATGTAAATAACAAACATAATGCAAATGCAAATTCACACAATAAATGATATGCAAGTGCATATATGTTCGCATACATGAACAACACATGGTCTTCAATGTAGAAAGCAACATGAAATCATAAACAAAACATAACTAATAAAATAAAAAGGAAAGGCAATAGTACTTATGGTAAATGTGTAAGTGACAAAATTGGAGATGACATATGGATGCACTTCAAATTATGAAATCCATCATTCAACTCACTACAAAATAAAACTAAAGCATAAAATGACAAAGAACTATTAAACATGAAGTTACGAAAAACCTAACTAAAGTATAATATGTTAATTTTAAGGTCACCAGTTTGACCATTTTAGTGCCATCATTTTTCAACCAACTCATCTTTTGAATGTTAAAGTTTTATACATCATCACATTAGGACTCATGCTTCTTATGTCTAAAATTTTCCATCCTTTTTATCTCATTCTCTTCCTTAATAATCTCTACCACCTTCTTCTCTTGTTCCAAATCTAACTAGTTTGAGATGATAATGGGTAGTGTTTGGCCCTCACCTGGAAATGTATACCTAAGGTTTTTGGGTAAAGGCTTCAACTCCAAGGTAGGTAGTCTCTTAGTAGAACTTGGAGTAGGTGTTTTAGTTTGCATTAACCGTTCTTGTTTTGACATCTCACCTAACTCCTCTTCCTCCACAATCACTTGATCAATTTTTATCCATGACATTATCAACTTCTTTATCAATTTCCCCCTTTTTCTCCTTTACACAATCATCAACCACAACAATTTTCATACAAGACTCCTCTTTGCTATATTTTTAAATTTTTTGCTCATACTAAGCTCCACCTGCTCATTAGCAATCCTAAGAACTAGTTTCCTCTCATGCACATCAATTAATGCTCTTTTAGTGTTTATAAATGGCCTCTTAAGAATCAATAGACATTTTTCTTCCTTAAAATCTAAGACAACAAATTCAATCGGGATGATAAACTTGCCCACATTAACTAATTGGTCCTCCACCATTCCAAATCACTTCTTAATTGATTAGTTTGCTAACTGGATAAGTATAGATGTTAGTCTTTTGTCTCCTAGTCCCAATTTTCTAAAAATGGACAAAGGCATTAATTTAATTCTAGCCCCTAATTTGCCTAAACATTTGGAAAATTCAAGATTACCAAATACATAAGGAATAGTGAAACTCATAGGATCTTTCAACTTTAAATGGATGTGATAGATAATTATAAAGCTACAGCATTTGATTGTCCTCCTAAGTATGCTTGTTAGTTAAGATGTCTTTGAGGAATTTGGCATACTTGGGCATATTCTCCAAAGCCTCCAAAAAGGAGAAGAAGATCTGCAACTTCTTCAATTTTTCTAATAATTTGGCAAATTGTGCATCCATTTTTCAACCTTTTTGGTAATGGGATTTTTGGAGTATATGGTGGTGATGGCAGATAAGTTTTATCTTTGTTTTTATCCTTCTCTTTTTCTTGGCTTTCTTCTTTAGGCTTCCTTCTCTTTTGATTCTTCCAACTCTGTTTCATTTCAATTGCTCCCTTGAAATGGCTTCCATGTTACTTGTGAGAATTCTCACATTTCTTGTTGACAATGCATTATCAAGTTGCCTAACTTAAACCTTCAAGCTATGAATGGAAGAGGAGAGGATGTTTACTATTTGATCATATTTGGTTTCTATCCTCCTCTGACTTTCATTTTGGCTATTAAACTTGGAGCTTAGCATATCCTTTGACTCTTCCATCTTTGACTTTAAGGATCCAAACTTATCATACTAAAAACTTGGTAGACCTTGTGCTCTCATGTTATTTTTTTCATTATTAGTCTAAGCAAACTTTGGGTGATTCTTCCACCCATGACTTTATATGTTAAGAGTATGGATTGTTACCTCCCATTTGTTGAGCTCCTATGAAATTGACTTATTCTATAATATTACTATCTAAAAAACAATCAACGATGATGTAGCTTTTTTCCCCACACAAATCATGTTCCTATTATATTACCTTTATTAGGTTGAAGAAGAGGCCTACAAGCTGATTAATTGCTTAGTAAGGGCTGACATCTAAGCTTGCAAAGATATTACTGAAATTGTAGCTATGACTTCCCTCTACTATATGAAATTTTATTGCTTTTCCCTCTCTATTGTCCATAGGTAACTATTATTTTCCATTTCTTCTAATAGGATATGTGTGGAATCAATCATCTATCTCATCAAATAAGCACCAGCTACGGCATCTATAGTCCCTCTTATATATCTATTAACTCTATTATAGAATGTTTGCAAAAAATTCCGTCAGTAAGTTGTGGTGTGGACAACTCCTTTATAAATCTTTAAATTGCTCTAGCACTTCATATAAGGACTTTCCGTCACTTTATTGGAAATTTGTGATCTTCTTAATGATTTTTATGGTCTTTGTTAATGTAAAATACTTCACTAAAAAGGCATATACAAATTGCTCCCAAGTTTTGACATTCTCAGGGTTGAGAGACTTCACCACACCTTCAGTGTAAAAAGGGATGACCTCATCTTTACAACATCCTCGGATAACCCATTATATTTAAATGTGTCACGTATCTCTAAGAAGTTTGTCAAATGTGCATTAGGGTCTAGCATATTTAATAAGGCTGGCTTTATCTTGAAGTTATTGGCTAAGACAGGGGTCTTGTGATTCCCTATTGGTTCACATTAAAACCTAGCCTCATAAAATCTATAAGGTTCCTTTGATGTCCTCTTTGATTTCCTTCTTTTGCTATTGTTTTATCTATATATTTTTAGAGTTTTCTTCTTTAGATTTCTCTTTCTTGTTTGGTGATGTCAGAAATTGATGTATCTCCTAATTTGCTTAAGCTATTTATGATTCTTGTGTCTGTGCACCAAAAATCACCATAAGAAAAAATTATAAAACTCTTGAAATCAAAAAATTCAAATATGATAAGATTCTAAAATCGTAATCCCTAATAACGACGTCAAAAACTTGTTTGTTAAGTTTAATGTTATATTGTAAGTATACGAATTGTATATTGTAGTACAACTGATATCGTTCCCATGAGTATTGAATGTAATCACCTAACAACTTGAGTACACTTTGTCTAAGGTAATGAAAAGATTGAACTAACTGAAAATTAAAGTAAACTAATAAAAATTGATGAATGAATAAGTAAAAGATAACAATGAAATTGAAGTTACTCAATGATGTAAACTTAGAGATTCTTATTTCCTTGTTTTGTTTTCCTTTCACCTTTTTACTTAATGATGTAAACTATGCTTGATCCTATATATCTAAAGACTTTTATTATCCTCTCTTGAGATCTAATCAAGTAATCCTTATTGAAATAGATAAAAATTAAGTTGTAATATCTCGATTTCTCAAAACTACTCCTAACTACTCAGTTGGATTTGAAGCAATCCAAAGGATAATTAACTCATTATTAAGATCTCTCTTCAATTGCTTATTAACCTAATATTTTTAAGTATATTAAGATATCAAATCTTGTTGTGCAATTTAACATAAATATCTTTATTCAATCTCTCGATTCAAATCAAGGATGAGCATTAAAAAATCATAAAGTAGTAATATATTAAATTCATCAAGGTAAAAGTTATGCAATATAATTAAAGAATCAAACCCTAATATAGATTTAGAAATCCATAATCATCTTCAAACACAATTATTCAGAGTTGGCATACAAGGAAATGAAATGAAGAAGAGAATAGAATGAAATTTACTTAATGTCTTGATTTGGAGAATCTGAAAAGTTTGAGTTAATCTTATTGTTTCCATTTTTGGTCTTCTTTTTTATGATGTGCAACCTCCTTTATGTTTTTCTTTTTTTAGTGTCAACGCTGACTCTGAAGTCTTTCTCCTCTTTTATCACCTTCATAATATCCTTTTATTGTAAAAACTACATTTTCAAGAATATAACAGTCACTTACACGGCCATATTGGAGATTGTGTATCTCAAGGTACCTTCTAAGCTACAACTTTACTCGATTGCAGAAGCTTACATGGGTATATACACATTTTTGTATGTTAATATACATGGGTGTGTTTCTTTATATAGGCATAAATAACATCTTCAAAACTTTACACGTTTACAGTGACTTACACGGTCCTTATACATGAACAAGTATCTCTATAGTTGCTTTAATTCTTCCATTTTATGCCTCGATTTCACTTAAATTCTTATCTTTTTAGTTTATAAAGGAAATTATCACCTAAAAAAATAATTAAAGAAAAATAAGTACCAAAAATACCATAAAACTCTCAAATAACAAGCAAAACACACTCAATATGGGTGTATAAATATAGTCAATTAATCTTTTATCAATTTGGCATACAATGCCCAAACATATCAATGAATTCCTCTTTCCACCAGTTATTTTGAACAATCAAGTTCACTTTGGCATTTTAATGAAACAGACGAGTTAAAGATTGTATTATAAAGGAATTTGTCAAGGGACATGTTGTGTACTAGGTGTCAAACCACAGTGAAGTAAGTTCCCTCTTCCTATTCTACTCTGAATGTTTATATAAAGCATACCCCTCATTTTCATCAGTTGAGTTATAAACCAAAAGGTTATTGGTCTGATTTTCATTTTCCACCAGCTCTTGCCTTTATAAAATAGTTGTTTATTCATTTTACCTATTGTGCCTCTAAGTTTGATAGGATTCTTTAAACTCTTTTAATAATAAGAGTTATTTGTGATTAAAAAAGGTTGAATCCCTAATCCACTAGCTTGTTTAGTATTACAAACCTCATCCCATTTCACTTTTTTTCCATCACATTCTTTCCTTATAACCCTCCCTAAAAGAGTCTCCTTAGCAACTAATCAATTTCCTTGATTGTACCCTTATAAATAAATATATTTGACAACCAGTAGGTGTAGAGAGTAGTTAGGACTGAGTTAATCTATCAGATAAGACTAAAAAAAGTTAGTGATTTGTTATGCTAATTGTTTAATCTATTTTGAATTCATTATTAAAAAAAGTTAGTGATTTGTTATGCTAATTGTTCAATCTATTTTGAATTCATTATAAGAGTAGGACAAAATCCTTACATAATAACTTTTGGTAGAGATAGGCAGTCCTATATAACATACCACTTCGATAATGCATATACCCGAACATCTAGAGGATATCCGAGAACAGACCCTATGAGAATGGCATGTTGGAATAATCACATTAACTTATTTAAGGCATCACACATTTCACAAGCATTCAAAATGATTAAATCTTCCCTTTACATTCATAAACATATATAAACTTACATTGTGTCATTACAATTCATAATCGATGTATATACATTACATAACATTTTAGAGTTTACTACTCCATACAAAATGTATAATATGAAATGGGATCTAACTAAAAACATTCTAGCTAAACTCCTCAAATATCAGCTAACTAGACCTATGAGCCATTCTTGATCCCAAAATGATAGTATTAGAATTCTACTAGATTGCCTTAGAAGCTAAAACTCCCTTGTACCTGAAAATCAACGTTTGAATTTTGATGAGTTTGCGAACTTAATGAGTGAACCATCATCGATGTGCTCACTCAAGTTAGAATATAAACGTTACAAGTGTATAACCAAGTTTAACAAGTATATCACCTCATTCAATATCAAATCCCACATCATATTTTATTTTTATCATATTTCAATAAGTACAACATGTTTACAAAATGTCACCATTTCAGAACAATCCAATAATTCATCTCAATCATTCATATGATACGTGTAAAGTTACAACTATGTAAATGCACATGTGACTCCATTTCTATTTTACTTTATTGTGACTAAGCACCTATTACTGTCCTGTATCTTTTGTGGATACCGGGCTTATTTTATTTACTGTCCTATACCTATTGTGGATATCGAACTCATTATTAACTGAGCTTGTGGCTCTTTATGCACAATTCCTGAGCTTAAAGCTCTTTTTCACGTTGGTCACTCTAGTCACAACTCCTTTATTTGATCATGCATATCAATGTAATAGAATGCATCAATTCACATAATATGCTATCAATACTTTTTATTCAATGTGTTCATGTCATTTACCACATTCATCAGGCCTGAGTTTGGAATTCAATATTCAGTTGAGTACACATTCCATATTACATATACAATTTGAAAACACTTCCATATACAGTCCCAAGTGTCAAACTCCTCAAACCAACAATGTCTGGAATCATAGCAATCATATAAGTAACTGTTCCATAATTGATAGTTAACCAAAAACAATTAAATCATAGTGAGAAACATCTAGGTTAACTCATAGTATGCTTCAAATAAGCTATTGCCTTGATGGCCTGGCAATGTCTGGATGTTGACAATCAATTTGTACTTCTTTAGTCATGCAATACACATATATAGTTCACACTTTACTCAATTTATCAATCATATGAATATTCAATCATGCACATATAAATGTGTCATGTTTAATGCAAGCTCAATTGACCTTTCTAGGTATGTAACTATTTATAAATCTTGACCATTCAGACATCATATTTTGTATACTACTATTTTGCAATCAGGTTTGTACCTTTAAGTTAGCTTGATTTATTCCAAATTTATCAACCGTACTTTACGCTTATCCTTGAACACTTTCATGATCAAAATTATAACACACAAACAATTATTACTTTAAATTTGGAAATTCAGCAAGCTAAATCTATACATTCACCAAACTTTTTCCAATAATATATATTCATACATTTACCCAATTCTCATTCATAATTACCTCATGTTCTTCAATGTTCATTCATCCATACCTTATTCACATTACTCATGTCCTTAAGATCATGTTTGCATTAAAAAAACTCTTTATTCCTTTAACAAATCATAATTTTCATATTTGAATTCAACCACATCGAAACAGTCCATTCTTTAAGTTATGACATCAATTAACTACATAAACTTATCGAGCTCTTAACCAATTAATCAAGCAACAATCTAGGCTCATTTCTAGCCTTAATTAAGTCCAACTATAAAAATTTAAGTGAAATTTCTCAGGTAGTTCGACATGTACATAAGACTGAAATTAAAATTCCAGAATTTGTTTTCAACATCACTAATGTGTGTAACTTTATTACCTTCAATACTTCACGAATTTTACAAGCTTAAAGACATCACTAACACCTGAAATTTTACAGATTTCATGTCCTTTAAGGTTAATTCATTTCAGGTTAATTTAACTTCGATATTGATTGCATTGAGGGTTACAAAATTCTACTCAATTATGTCATTAACTGTCATTTTTTTACAAACACACCTACAGCTCTAATTTTCCAGATTTGAAAACACCTTAATAACACCTATCTTTAGCATGAATTCCTCATCAATTATACTTCAAATCCCAACTTAAATCATCCATACAATAGCCCATAAATTACTATTTTTGTACATGAAAAAACAAAACAAAAAGTACCCATTCATTCTCTAATTTCCAGCAATCTTCAACATCAACATCATATACAATCTGTCCCAATTCAATTATCATAATCTTTCTATTACAACATGCCATAAAGATCAATACTTTACTTACTTGTTTAGCTCAAGTTCCACCTCAATTCATCAAGTTAACCTAACCCTCCATGCATGCAAGATAATCACAAATTCAAGGTGGAAGTAAAATGATTTCAGGAAAGGAAAAACGATGATAGCAAATTATAGCTACCTTTGAGTAGATTTTTATTTATATCTTGAGGTGACTATGAACCAAAATTGAAGCAAAATTCAGAAGTTGTGAGAGTGTGTGAGTGTTCCGATGGTGAAAGTAATGGAAAGGAGAAGAATGAACACAACAGAAACTACTCTTGCAGTAGCTTGACTCATCAAATGCGAAGTGTCTCCATATTACAGCACTAAGCATGTAAGCGACTTATCCCCTCCATAAGCTGCCATTTGCCACTCATATGCTAGGCCATTTGTCACTTAATCACTACTGCCATTTGTCACTTAATTTCCTATGCCATTTGTCACTTAATTTTACATGTCAAATGTCACTCATTTTATAAGCCATATAGGCTTAGTCATCCTAAATTTCCATGTGTCAACTTATCATAACACTTGACATTTTCCTAAACTAAATGTACATTTTAATTCATCAATTTTCTAATTGTAAAAATTAATTTCAAATTTACTAGTAATCTATCAAACCAGAATTCAAGACATAAGTAATACACAATCAAATCATAATCATTTTAAACCATTCATACCCCAAAATATGTCAATCGAATGCAATTATCCTAAATTAACATTTATGTGTATATATATGCTCATGTTATGCTTGTGAATGAAATCATATCACAAATGTACCAATTCTTTCTAATATATTGCAATTCATATAATTATCACTCTAATCCCTCAATAGGTTAGGAAACTGACTATTACAATTCCCCTTAAGAAATTTCATCCTTGAAATTCTTACATGATTGATCAAATAGATGGGGGTACTAATTCCTCATTTTCTCCTTATTCTCCCATATAGCTTCCTCTCTCAAATGATCCCTCCAAAGGACTTTAACTAATAGAATCACTCAGTTTCTTAATTTCTTAGTCTGATATCTAACTATTTTGACTAGTTCCTCCACATAACTTAAATTAATTACAATTTAACTTCCTCTGCTGGTAATACATGTGTCAGATTTGACCGATATATCCTGAACATACTAATATGGAATACATTATGAATCTGAGTCATCTCTGCTGGTAATGCTAACTTGTAAGCTAATGGTCAAACTGTCTCAATAATCTCATAAGGACCAATGTATCTAGGCTTAACTTTCCCTTTTTACCGAACCTTAGCACTTCTCTCTAGGACGACACTCTAAAAAACACCCTGTCTCCTACTTGATACTCCATATCCCTCCAATGCTAATCTGCATAACTCTTTTTCCTATCTTGGGCTGCTTTAATCCTATTATGAATCAATTTTACCTTATTAATGGTATCTTGTAACTTTGGGCCTTCAACAATCCTTAGACCCTCTTCATCCCAGTACAAGGGTGATCGACACTTTCTGCCATATAACGCCTCATATGGAGCCATACCAATTCTATAGTGATAATGATTATTGTATGCAAATTTAATAAGAGCTACGTATTAATCCCATGCTTCTTAAAACTCCAAAACACAAGCTCTAAGTATATCCTCAACAGTCTGAATAGTCCTCTCACTTTGCCCATCAATCTGAGGATGAAATGTTATACTAAAATTCAATTTTATACCCAATGTTTCCTGTAAACTGCCCCAAAATCTGGGGTCTCGGTTTGATACAATGGACACTAGAACTCCATGTAATCTCACTAACATACTTCTGAGCTAACTGATCCAATGTATTGTTCTCTCTCATAAGTAAGAAATGGGCTGATTTCATCAATTTGTCAACAATGACCCATATGGCATCATGTTGCCTTAGAGTCCTCGACAAACCCATAATGAAATCTATAGTGATCCTCTTTCATTTCCACTCTAGAATAGGCAGTGACTGTAACTTCCCAACAGAAGCCTAATGCTCTGCCTTAATCTATTGACAAGTAAAATATTTAGCATCATACTCCGCCACTTTTTTCTTCATCCTTGGCCACCATAAATGTTTTTTCAGAGTAATGTACATCTTGGTAGTACTAAGATACATAGCATAGGCTGTCATATATGCTTCCTTTAAAATATCTTTTCTCAGATCATCCACATTAGGTACATATAATCTCTGCTTCCACCACAATGCATCATCCCTCAATTCAAACTCATAATTTAGATTCTATTTCAAGTTCTTAATAAGCTTCACTACTTCTGGATCCTTGCTTTGAGCTTTTCTAATCCTTTCATGCAATATCAGTCTAAGCTTCAATGCAGCCAACAATGCTTCATTTTGCCCTAAATTCAGCTCAACATTCAATACCCTCAGTTGAACTAGGTTTGGTAACCTCCATGTTTGAACTTGAGCCACACTACTATTGAATTTCCTACTTAATGCATCAGCTACAACATTAGCTTTATCTGGGTGATGCTTAAGTACGCAATCATAATCTTAAGCAATTCAATCCATCGTTTTTGTCTCATATTCAGCTCCTACTGATTCAACAAATATCTCAAACTTTTATGATTTGTAGATATATGAAATGTTTGACCATACAAATAATGTCTCTAAATCTTCAAAGCAAACACCACTGTAGCAAATTCTAAATCATGAATGGGATAGTTGAACTCATGAGACCTTAACTGTCTTGATGTTTATACAATCACTCTACCATACTGCATTAAAACACATCCTAATCCCTGATATAAAGCAACGTTATACACAACATATCCTCCAGATCTTGATGGAATAACTAACACCAATGCAGTAGTTAATCGATGTTTTAATTCCTCAAAACTCTTTTGGCATTCATCAGTCCATCTGAAAGGTACATTCTTCCTCAGAAGCTTTGTCAAAAGGGCTGAGATCAATGAAAACTACTCGATAAACCTCCTGTAATAACTTGCTAGTCTAAGAAAACTTTGAATCTCAAACACATTTCTAGGTGCCTCCTGCATCATTACTACCTCAACTTTCTTTAGGTCTACCTGTATGCCCTGTCCAGATATTATATGATCCCAGAACATCACTTAATCGAGCTAAAATTCACACTTACTAAACTTGGCATACAATTTCTTCTCTCTTATTATCTGTAAGACTAATCTCAAATGCTCAAAATGTTCCTCTCTGCTCTTCGAGTACACCAAGATATGATCTATGAATACAATCAAAAAACAATCTAAGTAAGGTTGGAACACTTTATTCATCAATGCGATAAAAGCTACCGGAGCATTTTTTAACCTAAAAGGCATCACAAAAAACTCAAAGTACCCGTCATATATCCTCAGTAAGGGATATTTATTCTTTATTGTCACTAGATTCAATTGCCCATTATCAATATATAATCTCAAAATCCCATCCTTCTTCTTTACAAACAAAACTGGAGCTCCCCAAAGTGACACACTGGGTCTGATAAAATCATTATCCAATAACTCCAACTGATTCTTAAGTTCCACAGGTGTCATCCTATTCGAAGGAATAAATATAGGAGCAGTACCTAGAGCAAGATCAATTGTGAACTCAGCCTCCCTATCTGGGGTAATCCCTGTAATTCAGTGGGAAACACATCCAAAAAATACCTAACAATAGGAATATCCTGAATTATCTGCTCAACTTGGGTATTCATCACAAAGACTATGTAAGCCTCACATCCACTTCGGATCAGTCTAAGAGCACTCATTGATGAAATCGACCTAGCTGGCATTGCTTAACTAAGACCTTGAAATATAAACCTTGGTTGATTAGGAGATTCAAGGATGAATTCTTTAGTGTAGTATTTCACCACAGCCCTATGTGTAGTAAGCTAGTCCATACCTAAAATAAGATCTATCTCCTTTAACTGCAATACTATCAAATTGACTTCCAACTCTGCCTAATCAACTCGAATAATGCACCTTTTACATACTTCCCCAATCACTGTAGTACTACCTACTGAAGTTCCCACTTCTAAGCTAAATTTCAACGTCTCTCTCTCTCATAAAGCAGTCTAGATGCCAGATGTGGAGTAATAAATGAATGTGTAGATCTTGGATCTAACAAAGTAAATGCCTTTGAAAGATATGTAACACACCTGTAACAAAATATGGGGAGTTCTATGCTTCTTATTTGGTGATAGCAAAGATTATGGCTTGAGATTGTGGTTGATTACTCCACACCACAGTCTGGAGTGAGAGGGGGATTAGTGCTAAACTTGTTATAACTCTACCTCTGCTTCCCTGTCTTGATCCATTAACTCTACTTTACTGGACAATCGTCTCAGTCACTGATTCCCTCTCACTCCAGACTGTGGTCCTAAAGTCACAGGACAGTCTCTAATCTGATGCTTAAAAGAGCCACAATGAAAGCAAGTTCCCGATATCTTCCAACACTCCCCACCATGTTTCTTTCCATAGTGCTCATAACTAGGCAGATGTTGTGTTTGCCCTCTTGATACTTAACCTCTACCACTACTAGCCTGTACAAAACTGTCTCTCGGTATAAACCCTAACTGTTTCGATCTAGTCTGTGATTAGAATGATCTATTTTTTCGTTTACTAAATCTCCTACCAGAATCAACTTGAGACTCACCATCTCTCTTCATTCTGAATTCTTGCTTATACTCTCCTTGTCCATCTTTCAATAATTGTTCAATTCAGATTGAGGCAGCTTGCAGTTCAATAAAACTACTCAAATTAGTAATGGCCAACCTCTTTCTAATCTCCATATTCAATCCATCCTCAAATTCCCTACACTTATCTTCCTCAGTTGGAATCAAAGCAGTAACATACCTAATTAATTCATTAAAATGTACCTTATAATTAGCTATAATACGACTTCCCTATTTTAGATCTACAAACTCCTTCATCTTCCTATCCAGGTAGATCTTTGGTATATATTTCTCCTTAAAAACCATCAGGAAGTCTTCCCATATCAGTCTACAAGGTCAAGCAGAACTACCAGGAGTAGTCTTCCACCACCAATAAGCCAAACCTTGCAGTAGCAGACTATGTAGTCAAACATCTCGTTAGACTCACAGTCCATCTGATCAAACTCCCACTCTATTCTTTCCAACCAACTTGTTGCCTCTGCAGAGTTTGTACTTCTATAAAAGTCTACAGTCCCCTACTTCATAAGTTTATCATACCTTCTCTCTCTCTTCTTAAGAATTCTCAGAGATATTTGTTTAAACTGAGGTATTGGAGACTCTCTATTGGCCCCTATGGACTCAAGGTCAGTTGACTTTATGACTTGATCTCTAATAGCAGATGACCTACAACAAACAATAAAGGTGATCACTATACGAGTCTCTTAATATATATCATGTCTAAGTCGTCTCTTACTAAAAACAAGTCATTTATAAATACTATCAGGGGGCTTGTGCAGAACCAATATAGTCCCTTTTTCACTCTACGAGGATCAAGATCAAATAAGTGTTTATTCTCTTTCTGTTGAAAGAAGAAATATTTCTCGTCCTTCATTAAATATGATCAACTTAAACACAAATTCTTTAGGTCAGATCTTCCGGCTAAAAAAGAAAATGTGAATTCTGATTATTCAGAACTTAATCGAATCATATTTACTGGTCATTGTAATCGTATATCTTGCCATTCCCCATGAGAATTCTGATTTATTGGCAAAGAGATGAAGAAATAGATTTATTATCCCTTCCAATTGATTCAAGAATGAGAGAAAGAAATAATGCCCTGCTCTGGTATCTAGATTGAAATACCTATAGGTTATTTCCACAGAAATAGTATTTTTGCTTATTTTGATGATCCTCAATACCAAAGAAACTCTTCAGGAATTACTAAATATGGGAACATGGGGATGCATTCAATTGTCACAAAAGAGATTTTGATTGAGTATGAAAGAGTCAGAGAATTTAGGCCAAAATACCATATGAAAGGGGACCACTTTTTTTCATTCCCTAGGAAATTTATATTTTCCCTGAATCTTATTCCTTAATGGCATGGAACAATAGTATCATTAGAGTGGATACACAAATAACTTTAAATACAAGAAGTAAAGTAACCAGTTTGGTTTGGGTGGAGAGAACAAAAAAATTTGAACTTAAAATTCTTTATACAGATATCTATTTTCGGGAGAAGCAGATAAGATATCCCGACATAGTGGTATCTTGATATCCCTAGGAACAATAAAAACCCATTTGAAGGACGCAAAAAACCCAAAAATTGGATATATATCCAACAGGAGTAGCTGAGAAATTTCACTCTAAATTGGTATATTTGGACTTGATTAAGGCTAGGAATGAGCCTAAATTGTTGCTTGATTAATTGGTTAAAAGCTTGATAAGTTTATGTAGCTAATTGATGTCATAACCTAAAGAATGGACTATCTTGATGTGTCAAATATGGAAATTATGTTTTATTAAAGGAATAAATGAGTTCTTTTAATGCAAATATGATCTTAAGGACATGAGTGATATGTATAAGGTATGGATGAATGAGCTTTGAAGAACATGGGGTAATTATGAATGATAATTAGGTAAATGTATGAATATATATTGCTGGAAAAAGTTTGGTAAATGTATAGTTCTAGCTTACTGAAATTCTAGATTTAAATTAACAATTGTGTGTGTGTTATAAAAGGATTTTGATCATGAAAGTGTTCAATGACAAGTGTAAAGTATGGAGTAAATCAAGCTGATTTAAAGGTACAAACTTGATTGTAAGATGGTAGTATACTAAATATGATATGTGAATGATCAAGATTTATGAATAGTTACATACTCGGAAAGGTCAATTGAGCATGTATTAAACATGAAACATATATATGTGCATGATTAAATATTCATATGATTAATCAACTTAGTAATGTGTGAATTATATATGTGTATTGCATACTAAAGAAGCACAAATTAATTGTTAGCATCCAAACATTGCCGGGTCATCAAGGAAATATCTTATCTAGAGCATACTGTGAGTTAACCTAGATGTTTCTCACTATGATTGAATTGTTTTTGGTTAACTTTCAATTATTGAATAGTTATTTATATGATTACTATGATTCCAGACATTATTGGTCCGAATAGTTTGATATTTGGGACTGTATATGGAAGTGTTTTCAAATTGTATGAGTAATATGGAATGTGTACTCAATTGAATGATGAATGTCGGACTCAGGTCCGAAGAATGTGATATGACATTAACATATTGAATGAAAAGTATTGATAACATATTATGTGAATTGATGCATTCCATTACATTGATATGCACGATCAGATAAAGCAGTTGTGACTAGACCAACGTGAAAAAGAGTTTTAAGCTTAAGAATTATGGACAAAGAGCCACAGGCTTAGTTAATAATGAGTCCGGTATTCACAATGGGTACGGGACAGTAAATGAAATGAGCCCAATATCCACAACAGATATGAGACAGTAAATAGGCACTTGATCACAATAAAGTAAAATGGAAATAGAGTCACATGTGCATTTGCATATTTATAATTTTATAAGTATCATATGAATGATTGAGATGAATTATTGGATTGTTCTGAAATAGTGATATGAAATGTTTGTAAACATGTTATACTTATTGAAATATGATAAAATGTGATGTGGGATTTGATATTGAATGAGGTGATAAACTTGTTGCACTTAGTTATATACTTGTGATGTTTATGTTTTGACTTGAGTGAGCACATCAATGATGGTTCACTCACTGAGTTTATAAACTCATCAAAATTGTAACATTAATTTTCAAGTACAAGGGATTTCTAGCTTCTAAAGCAATCTAGTAGAATTCTGGTACTGTCATTTTGGGAACAAGAATGGCTCAGAGGTCTGGTCAGCTGATATCTGAGGAATCTAGTTATAATTTTTTCAGTTAGCATCCCATTTCATATTGTACATTTTGTATGGAGTAGTAAACTCTCATATTTTATGTATTGTATATACATGGATTATTAATTGTAATGACATAATGTAAGTTTATGTTTGTGAATGTAATGGGAAGATTTAATCATTTTGAATGCTTGTGAAATGTGTGATATCTTTAAAAAGTTAATGCGATTGTTCCAACATGCCATTCTCGTAGGGTATGTTCTTGAATATCCTCTGGATGTTCGGGAATATGCACTATGGAAGTGGTACATTATACTTAAGTAGGAGAATAAAGGATCCTTACATTACAAAATTAAAATAAGGGAGAGCTAGTTAAATGAGGATTTGTAACTTGTTGAGATGATTAGATTTCTATTTTCCTTATTAAGTGTTAGCCTTAAGAGATATTTGAATAAATTAAAAGTGGAAATTAATAAGAGTATTGATTTTCTATTTACTTTACAAAAGAACAATAGATCATCAACAAAACTAAGATTAAAAAATCAGTTTTTTACATTTGAAATGAAAGCAAAAGTTTAGATCGTTTTTTATGTTGAAAGAAATAAGTCTTCTAAGGACGTCCATGCATAAAATGAACAAGTAAGGCATAAGGGGTCCACTTTGTACATCCCCTTACCCTTTTGGAATAGATTAATAAGGACTCCATTGACTAAGAGACTTAATAAGGTTGTAGACATACACGGGTGGATTTATTTGATAAAGACTTTAAGATATCCAAAAGCTTCAAGAATATGAATTATGAAGTATCAACTTATAGAATCTTTATGAAAGTTTGCTTTTATAGCACAATTCTGAGGACAATTAATCCAATTATAAACCTATAATAAATTTTAAGTTAGGAGTATATTGTCTCCTATAAGCCTTCCTTATACAAAAACCACTTATGTTTAATTTATGGGACCCTTTAGGATAGATTTCAATCTTATAGTTAGGATCATTGCAATAACTTTATAAAAGGTAATACAATATGATATTGGTCTTTAGTCAAGAATTGTAATAAGTTTTGCTGTTTCTGGAATTAGGGTAGTGAAGGTTTTGCCCAATTCTTTAAGTAGTATCTTGTTTTAATTACTTACCTATTAATCCAATGCCAAGATTTCTAAAAGAAAAGGTTGTTAATCCCATTTGGATCAAGAGTTTTATCTAGCCTTAAACTGAAGATTACTTCCCTTACCTTTATAATAATCAGTTTACTCAATAGCTTGACTTCAAAGAAAACAAAACTTATGTTATCTTCAATGGACCTATGGCTAGCCTCTATTACAAATAGCATAAAACTGCAATACACATCACTGGAAAGCTCTCTATTCTCCATAAAAGTTTCTCCACAAAATTCGAAATAGAAAAGCCCTAGCTGAATTTAAAAACCCAGTTCTCAAGCCATAGTATAAACAAGTCTTGGAAAAACCGGCTAAACCCAAAATGAAAAGCTTAGGAAAACCCATAAACATGGAAAAAATAAATACAATACCTACCAAAACCCTAAAGGATGAAATGAAGAAAATAGCACTAGATATGTTTTATGATTGTTTTCAAGCCCTCAATTAAGGGACCAAAGCCCAGAAATTGTTTCAATATTACCCACAAAAGAGAGGAAAATATGGACCCAAAGCAATCATCTTTCCTGAAGCCGATCCATTTACTACTTACCTTTTCTTCCAAAGTTGACTTATCGATACTATTTATTTAACAAATTTAAATATCTTAGCCGATTTTCCTATTGGATTCACTTCTGTAGTAAAAAATTACAAGGATCAATTTGCTAAAGAAAAAGAGATTTTCATGAAAGTATTCAGACAATATATTAGATATAGATACTTTAGATTTAACCAAATCTAATGAAAATTTTCATTTTACTACTTTATTATCTAAAGAAAAACAAACAAAAAATAGCTAAAGAAAATTTAAATCTTAAAGCCAACAAGATATTAATCATCATGTGTTTCAGAATATAATAAATCGAAGAAAATATTATCTATTTTGGAAAAATAGTAAATGAAACACCTATTAGAATAGATTAATGTAATGGTCATATTCGTATAAATCATATCGATCAAAAACAAATTTATAAATAATTACAAAAAATTACCGAAGATAAAAGAAACAAAATAGGATATATCCATTTATCTACAATTCAAATATTTTTAAAATCCAATTTTCATGAAGGAATTGATTCACCAATCAAAATGGCTATAATTGATGAAAGAAGTAATAAATGGAAATCTCACATATGGAAAAAAAAATTTAACACCCATTTAAAATTAGGAATTCCTTTACAATCACAAAATTTAAATGAAACAATTACTATTGTATACAAATTTTATCAAGATAATTTAATGAATGAAGGTCAATATCCATTTTCTATTACCTGTCAAATTAGTTATGCTCTAACTAATTCACATCGTAGTATAGAATTTAAAAATATTGACAGAATATATATTGATCAATTATTTAATGATGTAGCAAAAGTAAGAATTAGTTTAAGAAGCAATCTTCAAACATTACCCAAGATAAAATAACCAATCAACTACCCCTAGATGCTCTTCATCTAAAAATAAAAGAATACAAGAAAATTTTCCATTATTAAGATCATAATCGATTAGATTAGAAAATCCTATTCGATTTACTGAACCAAGAATTGAAATAGATAAAGTCAATTAAAATTACTGATCCACAAATTGAAATTCAAAAACTAGAAGAAAAAATCAGACAAGAATTAAGAATAATTAAAAATCAGCTTACTGAATTAAAATAACATCTTAAAAATACGTTATGAGTGTTACTAAACAATTATCTGAGTTATTAGATAAATAAGCAACTATGGAAATTCAATTAAAGCAAATAATTACTATAATACAACCCCTAATAGAAAATAATCGTAAAGTACCAAAAAGCGAAGTAAATAAAATAAATGAAAAATTAATTAAACAATTAGACTCAATAGATAAAAAACTTGATAAAATACTAAATATAAACTTAGAAATAATAAAAAATCAGCAAAAAGAGCAAATAGCTCCAAAAGTGGTATCAGAGCCTCCAAATCCATCAATATTACTTTAATTAAACCATGGAGAATATAGAAGTTATAGACACAGATTATGATGAAACACAACAAATAAATATCGAAAAAGATATAAAAAAGCAACTTGAAGAAATCACTCAACTTATCAATAAGTTAACTTTCAATAAACCTTTACCTTTGCAATACGAGATCATCAAACCTATTACTGACCAAGATGAGATCATTTATGGTTATAAATCTGATCAAGAAATATATACAAACTAGCAAAAAGATGAAAACCAACTAGAAACTAGTCAAAGTTGAGGAAAATGAAAAAGAGACAATAAAAATTAATATAATTGGAATTATAAACCCATAGAAATAGAAAAATTATTTCGTTTTGGTTATTATAGAAAGGATAATAACGTCAGAAAATTTCCTACAGAATACACACCAAAACATACAACTTTAGGACTAGTTGGTATTTTAAATCTCAATTGTGTAATCTCACCAGAAAAATTATTATTAGAATAATTTAATAAATTAGCATTAGTATTACAATTAGAAAAACCTTTTGAAGGATTAACCAATATTAGCACTTTATGGAATTTTATTACTTATAAAACAACTGGTATTGTATTAAAATTTTTATTAGATAATAAAGTACAAATAAAAATACTACTGAATTTCTAAATGCACTAGAACCGGTAAAAGTCTTTCAAGTAGTTACTAATGAAATTTATAAAGAATTTATTAGAAAGGATATAACTTCTTATAAACAAGAAATCGAAAATGAAGAAAGAAAAAATGCATTATGGCATTTAAATAATATACGTATTTGTGATATTTGTTACTTAGAAGAAATATTTGTGAATTTAAAAAACATTATTATAAATTAACACGTACTGAACAAGAAATGTATATACAAATAGTTATTCAAAAACTACCCTATCCAATTAATAAAATAGTCAGAGAATTATTTTTAATCAAACAAAATGCTAATTTAGTAGCCTATAATTTAGGAGGTGCTATTTCAATCACTAAAGAAGTATTATCACAAAAATG
>JAOQML010000006.1:13260059-13272157 GCA_027568935.1 Erythroxylum urbanii | reverse complement strand
AAAATGCTAATTTAGTAGCCTATAATTTAGGAGGTGCTATTTCAATCACTAAAGAAGTATTATCACAAAAATGTTTAGAAGCAAAATTACATAAAAAATTAAGACATAAAGATATCCAATTATGTTGTTCAAAATATTTTGAAGTACCCCAACGATATGGATGTGAATTTTCTAACTATCCAAAACAACGTAAAAATCATAAAAAACAAAAATATAATAGATAAAAATGGAAAAAAAATCTATAAACAAATATAAACATTTTCCATCAAAACCCTATAAAAACAGTTTTTAGACGAAAAGCTTATAGACAATATAAACCTAAAAAGAAATATTGCCCTTAAAATAAAACCAAATGTAAATGTTGGTTATGTAAAGAAGAAGCTTATTATGCAAAAAACTGTCCTAAAAGGAATCAAAATAAATTCAAAGAAAAAATTAATATTTTAAATTCTACATTAAAATATAATTTAGAACTAAAAAAACTAGAATATGAAACAGATTCAACAATTTCCTCATTATATCAATATAATGTTCAAAGATCATAATCAACAACTGAATCCGAATGCCACATTTATTCAAGTGATTATTCAGAATAAAAAATTAAATGTTTATATAGATATAGGAGCTACTATTTGTATAGCATCTAAAACAGTAATAAATAATTGGAAAAAATTAAACAAACCATTACAAATAAGAATAGCAGATGGAAGCATTAAAGTAATATGGTATATTAGTTATTATAATAATATTCTTATTGAAAATTATACATTTACAATACCATCAATTTACCAACAAGAATCAGCATTACCCTTAATATTAGGAAATAATTTTCTAAAATTATATAATCCATTTTTTTCAATATCTACATTATATAACATTAAAGACACCATTTATAAGATCTATTAATAAAAAATATAGCATTCTTAAAATCCCTATATATCATACCATATATTACAAAACATTACAACTTGTAACTGAAAAACTAAATCACCTACAACTTGATATTCTTAACAATATAACATTACAAACAGAAATAGAAACACTAATTGACAATGTTTGTAGTGAAAATCCACTAGATCCTATTAAAAAACATAAATAATCAGTTAATTAAATAAAAACTAAAAGACCCTACCAAAGAGGTTAACGTTAAAAATACTATACCATGTACTCAACAAGATGTGCAAGAATTTCTTAATAAATGCTCAGAACTATTACAAAAACACTTAATTTCTTCTAGCACCAGTAAACATTCAGCCCTAGCTTTTATGTAAATAATGATTCAGAACAAAAACGTGGTAAAAGATGAATGGTAATCAATTATAAAAAGTTAAATGAAGCAACTATTGGAGATCCATATAAATTACCTCGAAAAGATTATATTATTAATAGATTAAAAGGACATCATTGGTTTACAACTTTAAATGCAAAATCAGGATATTGGCAATTAAGATTACATGAAAATACCAAACCTTTAACAACCTTTACTTGTCCACCTCAAAAACACTACCAATGGAACGTATTACCCTTTGGATTAAAACAAGCCCCTGAAATTTATCAAAGATTTATGGATAATAATTTAGAAGGACTAGACAAATTTATATTAGCTTATATTGATGATATTATTATTTTTCTAATAAAGATAAATATGACCATCTACAAAAAGTAAAATATGTTTTAACCCGTTGTCAACAAAGAGGACTAATTCTTAATAAAAAGGAAATAAAATTAGCACAAAAAATATAGAATATTTAGGAATTGAATTTTCTAATGGATTTCTTAAAATATAACCAAATATACTTGAAAAAATACAACAATTTTTGAATAAATTAAAAAATGTAAAAGAGGTACAAAAATTTTTAGGATTATTAAATTATATTTCTGATCAAGGATTTTTAAAAGATTTAGCTAACGAACAAAAAAATTTACAATTAAAATGTAATACTAAGAAACAATGGACATGGACTGATGAAGACACTAAAAATGTTCAGTTTTTTAAAAAATTGTGTAAACAATTACCAGAAATATACAATTATTCTAAAAAAGATAAACTACTTGTACTAATTGATGCAAGTATGGATACATAGGTTAGATGCCTTACGGCAAAACCACCCACATTAAGGAAATATCTATTATGTCAATATATCGATGGGACTTTTAATCCCACTGAAAGGAACTATCCAATTCATGAGAAGGAAACATTAGCATGTATTAAAACTTTACGAAAATGGAAAGTGGATTTATTACCTGTTGAATTTCTAATTCAAACAAATTCAAAGTATTTATGTGGATTTATTAAATACAATATAAATACCAATTATAATCAAGGCAGATTAATTAGATGGCAATTAGAATTAACTCAGTTTAATTTTCAAATTCAATATATTACCTCAACTGCTAACAGTCTTACAGACATTTTAACTCAAGAATGGAAGCAAATATCTTAAAGTTTAAAGGATTCATTAAAGAACAAGGAAGCAGAGTTGTTAGAATTACAATAGCAAGTAGGCACCGTTGCCAAAGAAATTAACCAACTTAAAGCTACTATCCAACTCTTAGAAAAACAAACTCTGCCAAATATTCAACCCATCACTCCTCAACAAATTATTCAAACCTCTATTCCTACCACACAACCTAGTCCATCAAGTTCTCAGTCTGAACCCATCTTAACCCAAAAGCAAGAAGACTTCAAAGAATACAAAACTTATGTTATCTTCAATGGACCTATGGATGGCCTTTATGACGAATGGCATAAGGCTGCAATACACATCACTGGAAAGCCCTCTATTCTCCATAAAAGTTTCTCCACAAAATCCAAAGCAGAAAAAGCCTTGGCTGAATTTAAAAACCCAGTTCTCAAGCCACAGTATAAACAAGTCTTGGAAAAACCTACTGAACCCAAAATGAAAACCTTAGGAAAACCCATAACATGGAAAAAAAATAAATACAATACCTACCAAAGCCCTGAAGGATGAAATGAAGAAAATAACACCAGATATGTTTTATGATTGTTTTCAAGCCTTCAATTAATGGACCGAAGCCTAGAAATTGTTTCAATATTACCCACAAAATAGAGGAAAATATGGACCCAAAGCAATCATCTTTCTTGAAGCCTATCCATTTACTACTTATCTATTCTTCCATAGTGGACTTATCGATACCATTTATTTAACAAATTTAAATATCTTGTCTGATTTTCCTATCAGATTCACTACCGCAGTTAAAAAATTACAAGGATCGATTTGCCAAAGAAAGACAGATTTTCATCAAAGTATTCAGCAATTATCCCATTTTTCAAAAAGCTGAAAATTTGAAGGATTCCACCATTTTATTAACCAAAATTGCATTTATCCAAGTTGGCATTAGTAATGGACAATATCCACCTATTGACAAACCTCCTCAGTATGAAGTTACTTGGGATTTGATTAATCAATTCAATCTCTAATGTTTAGAAGGATTTTACCAACAATGTCTAAAAATCAATCCAGAATCTTTCATTAAGCTCAGTTATCGAGGACCCAATCTTTTAATAACTTCTGCTTACAAAAACCTAATTACATTCGAAACACTATAACTCATTAAACACCTTGAAACCCAATTTTCAATCATTACTGGAGTTTTCATCAACCTCTCTGCTGATTGGAAATAGTCTATTTGTAAGCAACTACAGTATCATCTGACTCACAACTGTTCACATTGTCCATCTCCATCAACCATCAAGGAAGATAGCTCTTCAAAAGATGTGATAATCGAAGAATAAATGTACTGTAGCTACTATTTTATATAATTATTCCATGTAATTATTATATTATTGTACAGTGGCCAATTGTTATGGCCGACCATCTTTTTCTCTTTTTAATTATTGTACTTTATAATCTTTACTTTAGCATCTTTTCTTTTTTCTTATGGCCGACGCTCCTTTCTAAGGTTTGTCATTATGTGTCATTTTTTCTTTTCAGTCTTTAGCTCTTAAGCCTCTCTATAAAATGTAAGTCTGATCCTTCTGCTCGTATGCGAAAATAAAATTTTCGTTTTTCATTCCTTCTCTCTCTCATAGCCTGAGGATTGGCGCTTAAGAGGAAACGAGAATAGGAATGTTAAATACTGTTTTTATTTTTTCATCACTTATAACTTACCTTTAAATATTACTTCATTATTATTTTACACCTATTTTTATCTTTTTATCTATTAGTTTTGCTTATTTAAATTCAAGTGATCTTATTGATTTCTTTAATACTCTGTTAATTTATGGTTTATGATCCATCCTTATGCAATATCTTCTTGATAAAATATTTCTTTCTAATAGCATTTATTAATTTCATTATACCTGTCTGTATTAGTTGTAGGTTTATCCATTTATTAATTATACATACCGAAAAGAAAATAAAGCTTAGTAAAAAATGCATTGAAACATTTACCTATACTTATAATTTTGTTATGTATATTCATGCCTTTAAACATACCCTTCAAACATTTCAAAATATTATTCATAATCTTACAACCTTATATAATCAAGAAAAGGATGAATTAAAACAACTTTATATTCGTTTTAATAATCATTATCAAACTCATATATATGAGTAACCAATTGATATATATGGATAATCAATGTATTACTTGTATTCGAATATTCACTAATATCAAATATTTTGAAAATATAGTTTCTCAATATAAAAATGAAAAAGACTATTATGAAGAAAGATATAATTACTTACAATTTTTTATAATTTCAAATTTTGAAAATTATTTATAGATGAAGCTTTTTACAAAGATAGGGGATAAGGAGCATAGTCTTTTGGATCCCCGAGTATTCTTAAAGAAAGAGAATGCCTCTTAGCTAATCTCTTTCCAGTTGGAAAATATTTTACCATCCTGTTTCAAGATTGAGGAGATTCCATTTAGATTTTTTATTTTACATTGATAGAGTTATGAAAAAAAACTTCTATTTTATCACCCTCTTTTAGCCATAAAGTTTTAGCTTTTTCCTTTAGTAAGGAATTATAGACTTCTAATACATTATAAAAGGTATTCAAAGTTCCTCTTTCTTTTTTCAACAAAACAACATCTCCTAGATTTAAGTACAGATGATGTTATGTGGAAAGTAGGTTAGCTTTGATAGCTTCAATGTTCTTTTACCTATCCTTATATCTAGAAAGGTTATGAGATTTCAGTTCTTTTTTCACCATTTCCAACTTTTTCATACAAATAAATAATATATACGCCCTTAATTCATGTTCCCTTTAAGAATAGCCTCATTGAACCCTTTTACTTTTACTATAAAGTTATAAAATTGATTTCTTTACTCGAATATGAATGAGTTTCTATACATTGATGGAGCCATGGTTTGAGAACATTGGGTTAACAAAAGAGCCATAGCAATTAGGGAAAGAGATTAGCTAGTCCTAATTGGCTAATACCCTATCAAGTTTTTCTCTAATACTCCATTCTCCTTGTCACTTCTTACATTAGGTGAAAAAAATCAAATTGACTATATTTATATACTAATAACTAGTGTATTTTGTTTATTATTATGATATTTATGGTACATATTCTGCTTAAGTGTATTTTTAGGTGATAATTGCCTTCATAGACCAAAAAGAAGAAGAATTTGGGTGAAATAGCGGCATATAATGGAAGCATTGAAGCAACCTTTAACTTTCACAGTCACGTATGGGTACCACGTAAGTCATTGTAAATGTATGGAGCATTAAAGACCCTATTTATGCCCGTGTGAAGATATGCACTTATGTATGTTAACATACATGATTATATATGTGCCCGTGTAAGCTTTGACTGTGTAAACTCACAATTAGGAGGTTTTTGGAGATACACTATGTATCAAAAATGAAAACATCAAGATTAACTCTAACTTTCCGGATTTTCCAGATCAAGGCTTCAAAATGATTTCATTCTCTTCTCTTTTCGATTTCATTGCCATATATCTGAATATTTATGTTTTGAGCGTGATTATAGATTGCTAAATCTATATTAGGGTTTTATTCTTGAATGGTTTTCTATAAATTTTACCTTGTTGAATTCAACATATTACTACTTTGCGATATTTGTTGTGCTTATACTTAATTTGAATCGAGAGTTTAATAAAGAAATTTGTGTTAAGTTTCAAAATGAGAGTTGATACCTAAATAGACTTAAAAATATTAGGTTAATAAGTGAAATGCGCATCGTAACGCTAGTCAAAATAAAAATAACTAGACTACTATTATAATAGTTGTGAGTTTAGGTGGATCCCAAAGAGAAATGTAAAAAGTTATTGAAATGAAATTAATCGGTGTTTAGGAAAAAAGGGGGTTTGGATTTTTGAAATAGGAAATAAAATAAAAGTAACCTAATGCAAAAAAATTAAAGATAACATGCAAAAAATGATAAAATTAGGGAATTCGGTAGGGATCTGGTTCTTTGGTTCAATCTCGACCTACACCCAAATTAAGCATAATTCATTGATTTGTTATTCTTTTATCCCTCTTAGCAATTATTAGTCGTAGATTAACAACAATTTTTGTTAATCCCAATTTTTTCTTAGATCCTAGTTAATTACGAAGCGCTCGTTAATTAACCCTAGCTACTAGGAAACCTAGAATAAGCTTTCTATGTTTATTCGAACAACCGCCTTACGAATCAAAAAAATAGACCAATTTAGGTAATAATCACACAAGCTTAGATTATTTAACATATGTTATGATATCTTTAATGATTCGGAACCATTAGTTGCTACACATCAATCAAGAATACAACGATTACATATTGCATTCGATTATAGAAATAGATTTTCATAAAAAATGATTCAATAAAGAATTAAAATCATCATCATTCAAATACCCAATCAATCCACACAAGAGAACATGATCAATTTCTAATGAGAGAAACAAATAGCAAAATAATACAAAAATGTTTAACCCGGGTTGTCAGCGTCGATACCACCACCAAACTAGTGTCGAGAACTTAGCCTTCATGAAAATTTTCCTAACTGAAACACTCTTCAGTTCTCTTCTCACCGCCACAAGCTTTCTTCTTAGCTATTATTCACCAATTTGACAATTGAACTCTTTGGTCCACCTACTATTCACTCTTCTTTTCTTTGTTCTCTGCTGCACTAAACTCCCTTTATACTGCCACTCTTCTCTATTTCTATCTCCACTCCTCTCTATTATAGTTGATGTGACAAATTAACTTCAATGGCCCAAGATACTATACATCTAACTTAAAACCTCACGCACCTTCTCTTTGGCCAAACGCCTGCATAAAACACAAACTACATTTTGATGCTTATGTTGTCGTTTTTCTCATGGCTTTCTCCTTATGCTCTGTCATTTTCTTCTTCAGCTGCTATTGATTTTTTCTTCATTTTTCCAACAAGCACTATTAATTCTTCTTCTTTGTATTTTGATTTTGTTTTTCTTCTTGTCTTTTAATTTTCTTCTTCTTGTACCATGAAGACAAGTAAAATTTAATCTTTAAAAAATAGCCCAAATGTAGTGCTTTCGACTCACTTTAATTTCTTTGCTTTCAAATTGTACCTAAAATTATATGAATTAAACTGAGTATCTTAAGCATTTTCGTATCGTTAATCGCTAAGTGTAAATGATTAAATGTATCAACAATTAAACACATATCAATTTCCCCCATACTTGGCTTTTGACCGTCCTCAGGCAAAACATCCAAATTAAGCTCAAAGATCCTAAACATTTACTCAATTCCTATATTTTCCAAGAGTACATAATCATAAACAAAGATGGATGAATTTCAAAAATCATAGCAAGAATTTAACATTTAACGCTTCTACTTACGATCAATCAACATTCAATAACTTCAAGAACTGAACAATCTAATGGTAGACTCAGAAAATGTGTTTAACTAAAATATATCTATAGGTACACTCAACACCATTCATGATCATAAGAATCCACAACTTTGCATATCATTTTGTTTCTCCACCATTAATGTTCACATGCAAAATCATGAATGAAAGGACTTTTTAGGGTTGTAATATGGGCAAAGGTAAGGTGAGATGTATTTAGGTCAAGTAGCATGAAAGTCATCAAAGCTAGTGAAATAAAGCAACACTCATCAAAAACTGGGCAATGTCAGCTATGATGAATGTAACATTTATATTTCACAACCCATTCAACTCTCACACACCAACCACATGAAGCATATACCAATATGAAGGAATCATTCATACAATTTATGCCAACAATATATTGAAACCACAAAAGTAAATCTTCCAAGCCAACATCTACCTCATGCTCAACATACTCAAATAACTCATTCATCACAACTTTAAGAGAATGTATTAATCATAAACAACTTTTCAACACATATGCATCTATTCCTAGATACATTTATTTAAACATTTTTCATTCTTGTTCTTTTTCTCTTTTTTTCTTGTGCTTTTCTGTTTTCTTTCTTGCTTTTCCTCTTCTTTTTTAACATTAAAAAATTATATTAACATAGGAATTTCAATCATATGACATAACAAAACATCCCAACATTAACCAACCCTCATATATATACACCCCCACACTTAGAATTTTGTAAATCCACAAACTCAACAATCACAAATGTTTATGGCTTAGATAGGACATTTAGTTAAGTATAAAGCATGTAATGTGGTTGATACAAAAAGAAAAGCTAATAAGGCTCAAAGGGGCTTATCAAAAAGGAAAATCATATAATGGGCAGACTATTTGGCTAATGTAGTTTATGAAAAACAAAGAATGCCTAATCATATCCATATTAATGCATGTGATAAAAATGTGGTCTCGAATAGAAATTTAACATAGAATCAGGATATACATATCATGAAGGTCACACATTATCAAAAGACAATGAGACTGATATGGATATTTCAGTCTAATAAGGCTTAAAATCTCACCGAATTTGTCTACTACTTGTCACTATTCTTCTAAAGATAATGCACATCAACCAATCACAAGTGAAAAAGTACATGCCAAAGTTGCTATGAAATTTTCTAGTCAATTCATTCTCTACTCATGATTAAATAATCCTAGAAGCAATAGAAAATGAGAAAATATTCTTTTTTTGTTTAATTCTTTCTCTCATTTTGATTGAAAACTTCAAAACAAGCAAAAATAAACCAACAAAGAAACACATATGCATAAAAAATAAAATAAATGTGAAAATTTAAAATTGGCTCGATTTCTTCTTCTCCTCACGTGACAAAATTATGATCTTCTGATGGCACATATGGTTCTTCAAGGTGAGGTCCCTCAGGATAGGTTGATAATCGCTCTCATTTAGCTTCTTCCCTATCCTTAGACTTTCAATCTCGACTGAGTCTATGCACTCGAGAAATATTTCGAACATCTCTTCACCTTTTTCTTCCTCTTTTAGTTCCTTCAATCTGCTATGTAAAGGTGAAGAGTTAATTTCAAAAATAATTATGGACTAAGTACTTACCTCTGAGCTAAATGATATGTCCTTTTCAACTTCGAGCTCCTCCTCAACTTCTTCGACATAAGCAACTCCTTGAGGATTGACCTCAAAATTCTCAAGCACCTCATAACTTTGTAAAGTTTCTGCACAAATATTCATTAGGTATTCCTCAGGTTGATATAGTTATGTCTCTTTGCTTTGTAATGCTAGGCAGTTGATAGCTTCCATCAATTGATCTACCTAGCTTATCAAGTTCTGGATTCTAGAACTTGTTTCCTGATGGAATTGCAAAGTTTTAGCATTATACACATTAACTAATTCTTCCAAGGATGTACATGAGTCTTGATAGGAAGTTTTTGGTATATACGGGAATTATTATGCTTCCTGCAAACTATCGTGGAAGTAATTTGGCTGATTATCCCATCTATAACAAAAGCTAGGTTGATTAGTCCAAACATTGTTATAGAATTGACAATATGAATTAAAGAAAAAACTACTCCCATCCATGTAAATTTTAATTTTTAAATTTTTTAATGAAAACAAAACAAAAAATGAAAATATTACGAAATAACTGAAAATAAATGAACTATGAACAAATATATACAAAACACCAATTAAAACTAATAATAAAAACTAAACACCATACTTACTGACAACGGCATCAAAATTGACATGTACGTCGTAACGCTAGTTAAAAGAAAATAATTAAACTACTACTATAGCAGTGGTAAGTCTAGTTCGATCCTACAAAGAGTGTATGAAAAGTTGTTGAAATGAAATTAATCACTGTTTAGGAAAAAGGGGGGTTTGGATTTTTGAAATAGGAAATAAATAAAATTAACCTAATGAAAACAAACTAAAGATAACATACAAAAAATGATAAAATTGCAGAATTCGGTAGGTATTCAGTTCTTTGGTTCAATCTCGACCTACACCACAATTAAGCATAATTCATTAATTTGTTGTTCTTTTATCTCTCTTAGCAATTATCGGTAATCGATTAACAACAACCTCGGTTAATCCCACTCATTAATTAACCCTAGATATTGGGAAACTTAGAATAAGTTCTCTAAGTTTATGAATCAGAAAAAATTGACCAATCTAGGTAATAATCACACAATGTCAGATTATTTAACCTATATTAAGTAACTCTAATGAATCAGAACCATTAGTTATTGCACATGAATCAGGAATATAATGATTACATATTGCATTCGATTCTAGTAATGGGTTTTCATGAAAAATGATTCAATAAAGCATTAAAATCATTATCATTCAACTACCTAATCAATCCACACAAGATAACATAATCAATTTCTAATGAGAGAAACAAACAACAAAACAATAAAAAATGCTTAACCCAGGTCATCGGTGTCGATGTCACCTCCGAACCAATGTCAGGAACTTAGACTTCATGAAATTTTCCCTAACCGAAACCCCCTATAGTTCTCTTCTCATCGCCACAAGCTTTCTTCCTAGCTACTATTCACTGATTTCATAATTAAACTCTTTGGTCCACCTACTATTCACTCTTCTTTTCTTTCTTCTTTGCCACACTAACCTCCCTCTATGCTGTCACTCTTCTCTATTTCTATTACCACTTCTCTCTATTGGAGCTAGTGTGAAAAAATAACTTCAATGGCCTAAGCTACTGTACATCTAACTTGAAACCTCATGCACCTTCTCTTTGGCCAAACGTCTGCGTTATGCATGCAGACATTGTCTGTGTAAAACACGGACTACATTTTGATGCTTAGTGTTGTCGTTTTGCTCATGGCTTTCTCCTTATACACTGTTATTTTTTTCTTCAGCTGCTACTAATTTTTTCTTCATTTTTCCAACAAGCACTTTTAATTCTTCTTCTTTGTACTTTGATTTTGTTTTTCTTCTTGTCTTTTAACTTTCTTCTTCTTAGTCCATGAAGACAGGTAAAAGTTAATCTTCAGAAAATGGACTAAATGTAGTGCTTTCAACTCACTTTAATTTCTTTGCTTCTAAATTGTACCTAAAATCATATATGAATTAAACTGAGTATCTTAAGCATTTTCGTATCATTAATCGCTAAATGTAAATGATTAAAAGTATTAATAATTAAACACATATCAATTTTCTCGGTTTTGACCGTTCTCAGACAAAACATCCAATTAAGCTCATAGACCTAAAACATTTACTCAATTCTCATAATTTCTAAGAGTACATAATCATAAACAAAGATGGATGACTTTTAAAAATCATAGCAAGAATTTAACATTTAATGCTTCTACTTATGATAAATCAACATTCAATACCTTTAAGAACTGAGCAATCTAATGGTAGACTAAGAAAATGTGTTTAACTAAATAGGTACACTCCACACCATTCATGATTATGGCAATCCATAACTTTACATATTATTTCATTTTTCCACCACTAATGTTCACATGCAAAGTCATGAATTAAAGGACTTTTTAGGGTTGTAATGTGGGCAACGGTAAGGTGAGATGTATTTAGGTCAAGTAGCATGAAAGTCATCAAAGCTAATGAAACAAAGTAACACTCATCAAAAACTGGGCACTGTCAGCTATGATGAATGCAACGTTTATATTTCACAACCCCATTCAACTCTAACATTGTAACATCCCCTCACCTAGTGTATAAGTGAATAGTGACATATGCATGTATTCACATATGCACATGCATAGTAGATA
>JAOQML010000006.1:13230389-13259959 GCA_027568935.1 Erythroxylum urbanii | reverse complement strand
GCTCCATTATCTTAGGTTATGTGTCGGAATGACCTACGGGCGTTCCGGTACGTACCCTAGGGTAATGGGGTGTTACAAACATACTATCCACATGAAGCATATACCAATCCGAAGGAATCATTCATACAATTTATGCCAACAATATATTGAAACCACAAGAGTTAACCTTCCAAGCCAATATCTACCTCATGTTCAACATACTCAAATAACTCATTCATCACAACTTTAGGAGAAATCATAAACAACTTTTGAACACATATTTACTTACTCCTAGATACATTAGATAAACATTTTTTCTTTTTTTCTTTTTTTCTTTTCTTATGCTTTTCTCTTTTCTTTCTTTCTTTTCCTTTATTTTTTTTAACATTAAAAGAAAATACATTAACATAGGAATTTCAATGATAAGACATAACAAAACATCCCAACATTAACCATCCCTCATATATGTACACCCCCACACTTAGAATTTTGTAGATCTACAAACTCAACAGTCACAAATGTTCCACTAGCTTTATGGCTTGGGTAGGAAATTTGGGCAAGGATAAAGCATGTAATGTGGTTGATACAAAAAGAAAGGCTAGTAAGGCTCAAAGGGGCTTATCAAAAAGGAAAATCATATAATGAGCAGACTATTTGGCTAATGTAGTTTATGAAAAACAAAGAATGCCTATTCATATCCATGTTAATGCATGTAATAAAAAAGTGCTCTTGAATATGAATTCAACGCAAAATTGGGATGTACATGTCATGAAGGTCACACATTATCAAAAGACAATGAGACTATATGGATGCTTCAGCCTGATAAGGCTCAAAATCTCACCGATTTTGTCTACTACTAGTTACTATTCTTTTAAAGATAATGCACAACAACAAATCATAAGAGCAAAAGTACATGCCAAAGTTGCTATGAAATTCTCTAGTCAATTCATTCTCTAATCATGATTAAATAATCTTAGAAGCAACAGAAAATGAGAAAATGTTCTTTTTTTGTTTTATTCTTTCTCTCATTTTGATTGAAAACTTAAAAACAAACAAAAATAAACCAATGAAGAAACACATGTGCATAAAAAATAAAATAAATGTGAAAATTTAAAAGCAAAGAAATTTACTTCCCTTGGGTTGCCTCCCAAGAAGCACCTTTGTTTATGATCGTTGGCTCGACTCCTTCTCCTCACGTGACAAAATTATGATCTTCTGATGGCATATATGGTTCTTCAACGTGAGGTTCCCAGGATAGGGTCTTGGTTGATAATCGTTCCCATTTAGCTCCTTCCCTATCCTCAGACTTTTAATCTCAACTGAGTCCATGCACTCGGGAAATATTTCGAGCATCTCTTCAACTTTTTCTTCCTCGTTTAGTTCCTTCAGTCTGCTATGTAAAGGTGAAGCGTTAATTTCAAAAGTAATTATGGACTCAACACTTACCTTCAAACTAAATGATATGTCCTTTTCGACTTTGAGATCCTCCTCAACTTCTTCAACACAAGCAACTCCTTGACGATTGACCTCAAGATTCTCAAGCTCCTCATCATTTTGTAAAGTCCGCACAAATATCCATCGGGTACTTCTCAGCTTGCTTGCATCCCTTTACTTTGTGAGGCTAGGCAGTTGATAGCTTCCATCAATTGATCCACCTCGCTTGTCAAGTTCTAGATTATATAACTTGTTTCTTGCTGGAATTGCAAAGTGTTAGCAGTATACACATTAACTAATTCTTCTAAGGATGTACTAGAGTCTTGATAGGAAGTTTTGTGTATATACAGGAATTGTTATGCTTCCTACAAACTATCATGGAAGTAATTCGGCTAATTATCCCATCTATAACAAAAGTTAGGTTGATTAGTTCAAACATTGTTATAGGATTGACAATATGAATTAAAGAAAGAACTATTCCCATCCATGTCAAATTCAATTTTTAAATTTCTTTATAAAAACAAAACAAAAATGAAAAGATTACGAAATAACTAAAAAGAAACCAATTACGAACAAATATATAAAAAACAACAATTAAAATCAATAATAAAAACTAAACACCATACTCCTCGATAGCAATGCCGAAATTGAAATGTCCTTTGTAACGCTAGTCAAAATAAAATAACTAAACTACTACTGTAGCAGCGATGAGTCTAGGTCGATCGCACAGAGAGTGTGTGAAAAGTTGTTGAAATGAAACTAATCGGTGTTTAGGAAAAATGGGAGGGGGTTAGATTTTCGAAATAGGAAATAAAATAAAACTAACCTAATGAAAAAAATTAAAGATAACATGGGAAAAATGATTAAAATGGGGAATTTGGTAAGAATCCAATTCTTTGGTTCAATCTCGACCTACACCCGAATTAAGCATAATTCATTAATTTGTAGTTCTTTTATCTCTCTTAGCAATTATGGGTCATTGATTAATAACAAACTCTGTTAATCCCGATATTTCCTTAGATCCTAGTTAATTAACCCTAACTATCGGGAAACCTAGAATAAGCTCTCCAAGTTTATCAAGATAACCGCCTTACGAATAAGAAAAATGGACCAATCTAGGTAATAATCACACAAGCTCGGATTATTTAACCTATGTTATGTTATCTCTAATGATTCGGAACCATTTGTTGCTACAGATGAATAGAGAATACAACGATTACGTATTGCATTTGATTCTAGCAATAGGTTTTTATGAAAACGATTTAATCGAGCATTAAAATCATCATCATTCAAA
Organism: Erythroxylum urbanii; assembly: GCA_027568935.1. Taxonomy (NCBI): domain Eukaryota; kingdom Viridiplantae; phylum Streptophyta; class Magnoliopsida; order Malpighiales; family Erythroxylaceae; genus Erythroxylum; species Erythroxylum urbanii. The sequence continues at coordinate 13,257,252 of JAOQML010000006.1, read as the reverse complement.
TACTCGATCAATCCATATAAGATAACATAATCAATTTCTAATGAGAGAAAGAAATAACAAAACAACAAAAAAATGCTTAACCCAGGTTGTCAGTGTTGATATTACCTCTGAACAGGTGTCGAGAACTTAGCCATTATGAAAATTTCCCTAACTGAAACCCCCTTCGGTTCTCTTCTCACCGCTGCAAGCTTTCTTTCTAGATACTTTTCACCGATTTGACAATTAAACTCTTTGTTCCACCTATTATTCAATCTTCTTTTCTTTCTTCTCTGCTGCACTAAGCTCCCTCTATGCTGCCACTCTTCTCTATTTCTATCGCCACTCCTTTTTACTGTAGCTGATGTGACGAATTAACTTTAATGGCCCATGCTACTATACATCTAACTTAAAACCTCACTTACCTTCTCTTTGGCCAAATAACTGTGTCAAATACAGACATCATCTATGTGAAATGCAGACATCATCTGTGCAAAATGCAGAATGTGCTTTGATGCTTATTGTTGTCGTTTTGCTCATGGCTTTCTCCTCATACATTGTTTTCTTCTTCAGCTGCTATTGATTTTTTATTCATTTTTCTAGTAAGCACTTTTAATTCTTCTTCTTTGTATTTTGATTTTGTTTTTCTTCTTGTCTTTTAATTTTATTCTTCTTGCTCCACAAAGACAATTTAATTTTCTTCTTCTTGCTCCACGAAGACAAGTAAAAAGTAATCTTCTAAAAGCTACCCAAATGTAGTGCTTTCAACTCACTTTAATTTCTTTGCTTTCAAATTTTGCCTAAAATCATATATGAATTAAAGTGAGTATGTTATCATTAATTGCTAAGTGTAAATAATTAAATGTATCAACAATTAAACACATATCAATAAGCAATTGAAGAGATATCCTAATTATGAGTTAATTATCCTTAGGATTGCTTCAAATCAAATTGAGTAGTTCGGAGTAGTTTCTCAAATTTTATCTATTTCAAATGGGATTACTTGATTAGGTTCTGAGAGAGGGAAATCAAAACCTTTAGACATCTAGGATCAAGCATAGTTGATTGACAAGGTGAAGGGAAGACAAAACAAGGATAGAATAATCCTTAAATTTCCATCATTGAGTAAATGAAATTTCATTATTATTTTTTTATTATTGAATCATTAGGTTTTGTTAGTTTACTTTAATTTTCAGTTAATTCATTATTTTGTTACCTTAGAAAAATTTTAATTCAAATTGTTAGGTGACTATATTCAATCCTCATAGGATTGACATCAGTTGTACTATAATATATGACTTGTGTACTTATAGTATAATATAAAACAAGCAAACAAGTTTTTGGCACTTTTGTCGGGGATTGCAATTTTGTCATCTTATCTAATTTGAATTCTTTTAACTTAAGGAATTTGATACTTTTCTTCTTATCTAATTAAAGTTTCATGACCATAAGATCAACAAGGAGTTTAAGTAACATAAAATATATCCAAACTTTTGACATTACCAAGTAAGAAAGGGAAATTCCAAAAGTGAGATGCCAAGAAGCAATAGAAACGACAATGGCAGAGGAAACAAATCAAGGAGAACATTAAAGAACCTTTATGGACTTAATGAGACCAGGTCTCAATGAAAATTAACAAGAGATAATATAGCCACCAGTCCATACTAATATGTTCTAAATCAATCCAACATTGTTGAATATGCTGCAAATCAACTTCCAATTTTATAAACTAGCCAATAAGAATCCCAATGCTCATTTAGCTAACTTCTTGGAGATTTGTGACAAACTCAGATATAATAGGTTGATGAAAGATGTAACCAAGATGAGGCTCTTTCCCTTTACACTTAAAGATCAAACCAAAGTGATAAATACTTATTTAACTATAATTATACGCCCATATTCAATTTTTTTATATTTTTTAGTTTTGATGTATATTTGGTAGTTAATTCGCTCTAAGTGCATTTATAGGATATAGTTGCCTTCATGTACCAAAAGGAGAAAAATTCAAATGAAATCATAGCATGGAACAAAGATTTGAAGAAACTAAGGACCTACACGATCGTGTACAGTAACTGTGTAAGTCTCTATAAATGTTTGAAGATTGAATAATTTTAGCTCTAGTCATGTGGAGATACAAGCCCATATATGTTGATATAAACAACTATGTATATTTCCTATGTAAGTCTCAATGCTCGTGGGAAGTTACAAATTCAAGTAGTTTTGGAGATACACAATCACTCATATGCCTGTGTAAGTTAACCATGTATATCCCAAAATAGTTTTTTCTATAAAAAGACATAAGTGGATGCAAACTACAGAGAGCTAAGTTATTAAGCAATTTTGAGTCATAAGAAACCTAGAAAGGTGACAATTATGATCATGGGATGAGAAAACACGAAGAATACGTCAAGAGATCTATTAGATAACAACATCAATCTAGTTTTGCAAGAAGAGCCAATAGAAGAAAAAGGGATATTTAGAATTATGACTGCTTTATTTTCTATTAGTTTTTTTTTTGTAGATTTATCTTTGGTTTTGTTTTTTATGAGTAGTAAATAAACTTGTTTAGTGTCTAGGTGTGATGAACCTTATGTTGTGATAACAACATGATTTATTGATTTATTCCAATTCAATTATGCATTTTTTTTCTTGTTCTAATATATCCATAATATTAATGCATGATTTGAATTCATACGACTAAGATTAAAAATCCTCTTATATGAATAGATCTACCATAATTGGAAGGAGTTGTATGTAAAACTAAAGATAGGCCAACATAAATCCTCTAGAATAGTGTCAAACTGAATAGTGAAATTCATAAATCAATAATGCAATCCTAGGGTTATAAATAGAAAGATTTACGATAATCAACTGATGGAATAGTTGTTAATAGTCTTGAGAAACATAATATAGGAATTTCCACAGTCTAATAATCAATAATATAATTTCATGATAAAGGGTTAATATTTAAGGAATCTTAGGGGGATTCATTACCTAGAAACTATTATTTAATATTGATTCTTCTTAGTATTTTCCTTTGTTTTGCATTCAGAATTGTTTTAATTCTTAGTTTGTTTATTTTGTTTAATATTTAAATAAAAAATGAAATTCGATTCATAATTTAGGTAATAGAAAAAGGATATTTACTAATACTTAAAGTCTTCTTGGAATTGACCTATACTTACTTGTGCTAACTACAGTTACATCATGCACTTATAGTAATTTTTAATATTAATATAAAAACAATTTCAATCAAGTTTTTAGTACTATTGTTAGGGACTAGTAATATTAGGAAAGCCAAGATTTTATTACACTAGCCATTTTATTTTATTTTATTTAGTTTTTTCTCTATTTTATTTGATTTGATTAACTTGTTTTTTCTTTTTTTCTTATATTGAATTTTCAGTTTATGACCTGGAATAATTCAATTGATTAACAAAGATTCAAAAATCGAGAGAACAACACACAAAAATCTTTACACAACACTCTAACCAAGCTAAATAAAAAATGTACCCTAGTTGAGTAATTGTGGGACATTCATGTCAAGGTATTTGCCTTCGTGTTAAAAGACTAAGTGATTGTTAAAGAAAATCTAAAAAATGGTGCTTGTAATAAAATTAAACTAACTGATCTTTTAAAATAACAAGAATTTTCACGAAAGGATCCTTAGTGATAATTTACCTCTTTAGTTGATCAATAATAATAAGTGCATGCTTACAGGTTTTATAGGAGCATGAATAGGGTATCAATATTTTGATTGATATGTGTATTCCATAATGAGTGCATGCTTACAGGTTTTATAAGAGCATGAATAGGGTATCAATATTTTGATTGATATGTGTATTCCAATCAAAGTAATTGACATGAATGGAATAAGTTAATGTGTTGGAACTTTTGAATAGTTGATGTTTGAGGTTAAGTTAATTTCAGGAGATCTGATTCCATTGAACCATTATTGTAATGTTGCATGATTTTATGTTTATGTGTTTTGTTTATTTTTTGGTTTTAGTTTTGCTTAGGAACAAACAAATATTTAAATGTGGGGATGTTTGATAAATAATTAATTGACTATATATATACCCATTTTTAGTATGTTTTGCTTAGTATTTGAGAGTCTTATAGTATTTGTGGTACTTATTATGCTTCAGGTGTATTTTTAGGTGATAATTGCCTTTATAGACCAAAATGGTAAGAATTCATGTGAAATCAAACATACAATGGAAGAATAAAAGCAACCTTGGAGTTACATGGATGTGTATAGGGTCCATGAAAGTCACTGTAAATGTGTAGAGCTTCAAAGATCTTATTTATGCCTATGTGAAGATACACACCTGTGTATGTTGACATAAACAACCGTGTATACGCCCATGTAAGCTTCTGTGACCTTGTAAAGTCATGATTGAGAGGTTTTTGGAGATATATGGTCATTTACATGGATGTGTAAGTGACCGTGCATATTCCATATTCCAAAAAACCTAGTTTTGTTACAAAACGATATTATGAAGGCTATACAAAGGGATGCAAATTTCAAAGTCGATTGGGACACCAAAAAAGGAAAAAAATAAAAAAGGTTGCATATCACAAATAAGATCGAAAGTGGAAACATTAAGATCAACTTTAACATTCCAGATTTTTTAGATCAAGTCTTCAAGTTGATTTCATTCTCTTCTCTTTTTCTATTTCATTACCTTGTATGCCAAATTTGAATATTTATGTTTTAAACATGATTACAGGTTGTTAAATCTATATTAGAGTTTTATTCTTGAATTGTTTTGTAAGATTTTTCCTTGCTGAATCCAATATATTACTGCTTTGTGATAATTTTTGTTCATATACTTGATTTAAATAGAGAGGTTGAATCGAGATATTTATGTGAAGTTACACAACGAGAGTTAGTACCTTAATAGACTTACAAATATCAGGTTAATAAGCAATTGAAGAGAGATCTTAATTGTGACTTAACAATCATTAAGATTGCTTTAAATCCAATTAAGTAACTAGGAGTAGTTTTGAGAAATCTAGAGATTGCAGCTCAACTTTTATCTATTTTAGTTAGATTATTTGATTAGATCTCAAGAGAGGGTAATAAAAACATTTGGATATATAAGATCAAGCATAGTTGAATTCACAAGTAAAGGGAAGACAAAACAAAGATAGAATAATCCCAAAGTTTCCATCATTAAGTAACTTAATTTCTTTGTTATATTTTACTTGTTCAATCATCAAGTTTTGTTAGTTTACTTTAATTTTTAGTTAATTCAATCTTTTATTACCTTAGACAAAATGTTATTTAAATTTTTATGTGACTATACTCAATCTTTATAGGATTGATATTAATTTTACTATAATATACGACTCATTTACTAACTGTATAACATAAAACAAGCAAACGCTAGGTGAAGAAGTTGCCACCATATCTCAAATCCAAGACTTCAATATCATTGACATAATATTTTAGACTAGTGTTTTAGTTACTTTTTTATGCAGTAGTTGATTAGTCATTATGCTGAAGGGGATTTATGCCTAATATAAATCAAATGCTGAAAGAATCCTCCCATTATGGTGATATTGATGGTTGAATTGCATACTCCATTCCTTGCTCACAAAAATCTCAAATTTGATTTGTAGATTCCAAAATAGTAACTATCATTGGTTTTTATTAATTGAATATGATCTTCCACTACTTACTTTTAAGGTAATTATTGCCCCTAACATTTTTAGCGAACAATGGCATTAGGAATTTAGTTAGCTCTTAAATCGTTTAAATCTCCATTTCCTCGCAGTTTTCTTCCTCCCTGGACTAATAAAAACTTCCTCCAGAGGGGAGCTAGGTTGGTTTAATTTTGAGCTAATAGAGAGTTGGATATAAATGAACCCCAAGCCATCTCCTAATTAATCATGTTGGATGGTTTAGGGTTTATCTTCTAATTATTGTGTTGAATAACATTTTCCTACATTACTATAGGGCACTCATAGGTAGCTTCCTTTTAAGTATCGAGTCAGTCCTTGCCTTCCTCCACATAAGCAAGATGTTTATTCCATTAGCTCCTAATAATCCCCTTGTTAAATTTCTTTCCTATAAGATTCCATATTTCCTTTGATATATTTGAGAGGGTCTCTTAAGATAGGATACTTTAATTGTGCCTTACACTAGAGAGTCTCCATCCGCAAGTCTTAAAATCAGATATGGTGTCCCTATTGTATATGAACTCATTCGGATTTGGTCTAATTTCTCTCCATATCCCCTTAAAATCTTTTTGTAACATTATTAACAACAAAATTTATTGGTGTTGAAATGGATTTCTTAATTATGTTTAAAATATTTTTAAGAAGCCCTATAAAAGTAGGTAACATTTGAACTTAGTGTTCCATTTTTTAAAATTTTAAAAAGATCAACCTCTAAAAATCATTTAAAGGATTTCCTATTTAAATATTTTTTAATTTTTTATTGTGAATGTTTTAAATTATTCTTAAAACCTAAATAAACTTTTATGTCATAATTCTAACTATTAAATTTGTTAAACCTGACTTAGCAAAAAAAATTTCCTTAAATATTTTCAGAAACTTTTAACCAAAAGTGTTTGGACAATTTTTAAAACTTAAATAAATTTTTAATGCAACAATTTCAAGTATTGTATTTTTAAAGGGGTAACATCTTAATTACGAACTATGTTTGGCCTAATTTCTATTTAAAGCCTGATCAAATTCAAGTAGCCTAAAAACTAAATGGTTTAAGAGTCAAAATGATGTTGTTTTGATCGATTGGTTCTTTAACCATGAAACAAAACATCATTTGGTTAAATTTTAACAAAATAAGGATATTTTGTCTAACCTAGTTTAAGTCAAACCGAGCCAAACCTCTTAAGTCCAAGCCTAATCTAAAAGTCAATCAACTCGAGTTTCCAAATCTAAATTGTTAACCCTATATTTGTTTATTTTTTATACCGATAAGTTATAATCTTTCAACGAACTAGTACTCCTTCCACATTCTTCCACTTATCTCTACTTTCTTAGGCTGAAAAATATACAAATAATCCTTAACCTTATCTTTTGTAATGATATTAAGTGTGATGTAATGAGAAGTGTAAAGCAGCACAAATATCTTATTCAATCAACTCATTGTTTGATTAACGAGGAAAATGATAATGTCATTGAAAATAGTAGTAATACTCATCATATATTATGCTTTTTATAATTCATGTTCTGATTTGAGTTTTTTTTTTTTTTTAAACATGTTCTGATTTGAGTTAAGCTCAGTAAAACAGTGGACTAGAGCGACTAATACTTGTGAATATGCTCTCCACAACCATAATGTCTTGCCATCGTGCACTGGGGATGACTGTAAACCATATCTAGAGAAAGAAAGAGAAAATAAAAAGAAAATTTGGGTGGCATTTGAATGCAATGTTCTTGTGGCATTCTGGACCAACCAGTTTCATGGTTGGCTTATGAAGCTTATGATTGTTTCTTAATAGATAGCTTGGATTTTGGAATTCCTGGCCACTTCTTTGCATAAGCTTGTTAACTATAGAAAATGGACCGCACCCCATTCTTGACCTCTTAAACAGACTTTTGGGATGGCACATTGCTCCTGTTCTCGGTTTCTAAAATGACCTGCTTTACACAGCTTATTTATTCTTTTCGACATCGGAGCATGAGCACCGTCGCATAGTCCAAATCAAAGAAATGAAAGATGAATTCTTTTAGAGAAATGAAAGAAAAGCAAACATGATTCCTCATATCCCAAGAACAGAAAATAACTAGACTGCAGGATCGGAATCACAGGATTAATCATTTGAGAATAATAATCCCCATCATTTTTTCCCAGAGCTAGTCCAAGATTTTCTCACTTATATTATTCAATTATTCTTTTGGACTTAATAAATAAAAATCATTCCAGCTTTTACAGTGAAAAAGTAACAAACAACACAATCTTCGATACCAATGTTCAATTCTCTTCCCATCAAAAGCCCAACACACCTGACACTTTAACAGTCTTCCCATGCCCACTTTCTCCGATGACCATCCGTTCTCTCTCTCTCTCTCTCTCTCTCTCTCTCTCTCATGTTGCCTATTAATGTCCATGAGAACCAAAGAGCACAATAGGCCCACTAAAAGTCTGGACACTTCTTTCTAATCTAATCACTTTCTCATAAACAACCAAGAATGAAGACTTTTTCAATGCTTCTCTCGCTCTTACCTCTCTTATCTTTACTTACTCAACCTTCTCAATCCAGCACAATATTAGTAGATGGTGTTTCAGAATGGAAAAACCCCATTGTTCACATAGGAGACTGCATCAGTAAGTCCTTATACTCCACTATCTACTGATTTCTTACTTTTTTTTAGATGCCAACTAACATTCTTTTTCTTTGTCTACTTCTTACCATATTCTTCCTAGTTTTTCAACACCGGTATCACTACAACCTCTACATTTTCCAGAACCAAAGAGCCTTTAACATCTGCAACTTTACTCAAGCGACACTTCTCACCAAGCTCAATTCCACCTCTTATACGGTATCTTCCTCTCTCATATTCTCAGTTTGTATTTGTATAATGCACAAAAAGGTTAGAAGTTGCAAAGCCTGAGAAGCATTAATTACCTTTAACAACGAGAAATGGCTCAAAATTCAAAGATTTGACGTAATTCTAAACATGTCTTCCAGTTCTTGTAATTACTCAATTTTCCAAGTTTAACTGTTCGGTCAAAGAAATTTTAGTAAGTATGCCTACATATACAGTACTCTTAATTTTCTTCATGTCTCTCTTCCCTTTTCACGTCTCAACTTTCGTAAAACTGAAACTAACAGTCATATTCTTGTTCATCAAAATGAAAATCAAAGTGGCAACCATCACGCCCTGGTTTTTTCTACTTCACATTCCACAATGGCTCTCTACACTCCTGCAATCAACAATCTCTAAAGCTCGCTGTAAAGGTCTCTCCAGCGTCACTGCCGCCACCATCACAACAACTCCCTCCAATGGCGCCTCCAGTTCCATCGCCGGTTTCTGGTGGTGTGATACCTTCTTCTCCGGCATACCCATGGCCCTTCCGTCCGCGACAACCAGCAGCTTCTTCGCCAAGTCCGGTGCCAACAACAGTAGTGCCAGATAAAGGAGGGATGCCATTCATAAATAGTAATCCAGCCGTTCCTTTGCCCACCGATGAAATCGACTCTACCACTATCAGACCGTTGCCAGCCTCTGGCCACCATCAACAGGTATTTTTGGTAATCATGTTTTTTTTGGGTAATCATCAACAGGTATTTCATTCTCTCTTACCGTACTATGTACTATAAACTATGCTATATATCTACAGATATACTGCTAAATTCCCTTGTATTATGAATGTGTTCATGTGCAAACTTTGTAGTCAATGTCTTTTAGTAATGCTCTTCCATTTAATGGTGCCACAAATCTCATCTAAATGAGAGTAACAAAAAAAGTTTATAATGCAATAAACAATGTGATTGCATATATATGAAACTTAAGATGCTTTTAAGCTAACGTCATAGATAAACTTTAATTTGTTCTTCTTCCTTCATATAGATATCCAAGTAAACAAGTGTCACGTTTATTGTTGGAAAATCACATTTTGATTTCGTGAGCTTGTTTTTGGTTATAAAGTTAAAGGTAGTACTAAGAAATAAGAACATGACAAGTTTTGTTGAGTATACACTGCAATGGAGCTTAATTCAATTTTATGCATACAAATGAAATGGCAAGTTTTATGTGCTCCAGTTGAAAGAACGTTATGTGTTTAAAATTGCTTCGGGGGCATTGCAGGTGGCAGTGGGGTTACATGGAGTTTACGTGACTCTATTTCCCGTGATTTTGCTGCTGCAGTGAAAAGCAGTCAACAATAGGCCTCCGGAGAAAAAAAGTACAGTAGGCCAAGTCTGGACCAACAGTACTGTAGTTGATGAGTTTAAAGTAGCTTGATGGTGATAATCATTATTATGTACACCTTTAGACCCTACTTATGCAATCAATTGCTGCCCTTTTCTTCTTTCTCTTTATCCCAAAAAAAAATCATTCAATAGGATATTTTTTATGTACTTGAATGGAGAAATTTGAAATGCCCATATCAGAAGGCCAACTTTTGGGTGAAAGATGGGTTTTTATGTGATATTGTAGGCGTACAATAAACGTAATCACCAACTCTGGTGTATGCATTCCTCTATCTACATAAATTGCCTACTAACTAACTTCAACCTTTTACCGACTTGTCTTTATGCCGAAAAATTGGGATCGGATCAGATCTCGAATACAACAGAATAATTACGAAATTTTTTATTTTTTAATTTCCTAAAAAACAAAATTACTTTAATTCTATAAAACGATTAAAAATTAAAATATAATAAAACATAAATCTTAATTCATACTTTATCTCGAAGCTTGATCATAATCTTGTTATCTCCCTCGAACAGTTTGCGAAATCGATCTATCTTAACCACTGTAGTCGTACAAGTTCTTGGCCTCTAATAATATTCACATAATAAGTTGAGAGAACTCTATAGTCTTACAGAAAGTGTTAAGTAATAAGTGCTAGCTCCATTAGAGCTTAAGTCTATTTACAACTAGTTTTGAACATTTTAGTAATTTATTTTCAATTAAAATTACAAATAATTCTAATTAAATATCAATTATGCCCAAATAAGATCCAATATCTCATATTGATCCTTAGTTATTAAATATTTTATATTTAATCATAAAGTTTCTCAAATTTTGCAATCAAATCCAACTTGATTAAAAATATATTTGCTCTCTTCAATGTGTTCATTATGTGTAACCCATTAGGTTTCTAAATATGATAGTAATGATTATAAATTCTAATTCTAATTCAAAATTAGAATTAGATAAATTAAAACTCCTTTTAACTGATCTTTAATTCTCTAATTAAACAATTTATAATCATAGATCCAGATTGGTATCTAGCAATGCATCTGATCACCTAAATATTTAGGAATGTCAAAGTAATTTTATCTAACTTTTTCGTATAATTCAATCGTTTCATCATAAAATGTTCCAATTAGATAAAGCGTGAAATTAATGACTACTTTTTTTTAGTCTAATCATATTAGTTCGCTATCATTAGCTATTGATTCAGTTAATGACATTTGTAAACTATTTACAAAATGTCATTTCACTTTGGTCAAGGATTTTCAAAATCAATAATAATTGAGAACAACAAAAAATTCTCCCTAATTACTTTAGGTAATGAATCATATTTTGATCATACAACTACCTCCATACAGTTCATGCTATATCCAATGACTACCGATTAAATAAACTATTATTAGAATAGGTCATAAGTAGTATTAAAGCAAAGCAATTCCTATACAAGATAACTTTGGAGACCTTAAGTCAAATGATCACTTATACAATCATCGCAATAAGAATTTCCACATATATACAAGTAATGCTCCAAATGGATTTCTCATGTCAGATCCGTTCAGTAAATGTGTTCTCTAACAAGCACTTACACGTTTGTTTATCTTCATACTTTAGCCTATGAGATTGACTACTTCCTTCATAAGGAAAAATATAATCATACATTTGACTGTTCACCTTAGAAACATGGGCTTAAAGGCCATGAACACATGTTTGTATCTAGGTCGCGTGTCTTCATGTGGAAAGTTATTCAAGACTATTAATTGTGTGATTACCTATACAAGGTAGAATATGGGGTTGTGTTTGACACATATTCTGAATATGGGTACACTTTCAACCTATGTTAAACCAAAATCATACTAAAACTTCTTTAGCTTGTCTCGAACTTGCTTAAAAAATTTTCTTCTTCATTAGGGGCTTAAAACAATTAATGTAAACAAAATATAAGTTATATTAAGTACCATCAAGTAAAAATCATCCATACACAAGCAAAAAGCTCCCAAAATCATACTTAAAACATAATTAGAACTTATCAAATTCTCTTATACTTAAGCATTTGCTGGTCCTCAAGCAAATCAGTTTCATCACTTTTAACTTGAATATGTGACAAGTGTTGGAAATAATTTAACAAATAAATCGTATCAATTAACACTAAAAGAAAAATGAGATTTAGCGACGGAAATTACCAACAGAATATGAAGGTTTTTCATCAGTAAACTAAGTTAGCGACGGAATTTACCGAAGGAACACGTCATTGAAGAAACACCATAGGTAAAAATTGGCGACGGAGTACAGAGTTTCCGTAGCAAATTTATCGACGATCAGCTCTTATTCAGTCGCTATATTTAGCGACAGTAATTTTTAAGCTGTCGATAAATTTAGCGACGATAGATGTGTTTCGGTCTGTGAATTTAGCGATGGACATGTCATTTCTAATGGTAATCTTACCTACGAATACCACAATCTGTCAATGAATTCACGACTAACTTTACCGACAGATATTGAGGGCTGTTGGTAAATTTACTACATTTTACCAACAGAGGTTAGTTATCTGTTAGTAAATTCACTATATTTTACCATGACTTTTATTTTTTGTCAGTAAATTTACTGATATTTTTTATAAAATTTTCCCTGTATATAATTTTATTTGATAATGTTATGATTGATGTATAATTTATAAAGTTATTAGTTATTTGTTGATAATATTTTAATTTGTTTCTACATTTGATTTGTTAAAACAGAAAATTGATTAATAATATAAAGTAAAAATTATCTTAATTGATAATAAAACTTTATTATATACAACAATAAGTATTTAATTCATACAAAATGACTACAACTACGCTATTCATTTGGTGAATGCGAACGCTCTGAATGTTGTAATGAGGTACTGCCCTTCCCTTTCAACTCTTCCATCTCATTAAAAAGTTGGGCTATGTACTCCGTCGACTGCTGCAACTGAGTTGTCAGTGCCTGTACTGTGCTCTAAAGCTCATGAACTTCATTGGATACGAACCGCCTACTAGATGTTGTTGTACTAGATGTCGAGGATTGCGAATAACATATGTTCATAAATGAACCTCAGCTGAAGATCCTTCCACGATGATTCCTACCACCCACTACATGAAGATAGGTTTGAATCTCATCAACATTTTCAAACTGTTGAGACTGCCGTTGAATGCTTTCTCATATTTGGTCATATCAGAAGACAATTTTTATATTAATAAGTGATAATTATTAAGCATTAATATTAAAGCATAAATTTCACATACATTTAATTCTCTACATTTGGTGTTGATGAAGGTCACATCGTCGTGCTTCTTAGTGTAAGTGTGCAAAAAGAGCTGACAGGGTGTAGGCTTCCTCCCTATAGACTCTTCCTACATTAGAATAAAATGTTATAAGTGAATTATAATTTACAAAAATTTTGGTAGAATTTTCTCTATTTTTATAATATTTACCCCATATTGAACAAAGAAAGTAACTCAACAACACAGCCACATATGGCATTAGACATTTATAACATTATCATTCTCCATAATACACATATTTTCATTTGAAAATTCACACATCAAATTAAATTGAAAAAATCAAAGTAAACAAATCAAAATATAAGTGTAAAGTGTAGATACTTACAACTCAGTCTATATGCTCGTGATGCGTAATAAATCCTTTAGTGTGTATAGGAAGATTCTCTCCCCTCGGTCCTCCACGTCTATTGGTAGAATTACGCTCTGAAATAAACATTGGCTCAAGTGATGTCTAATACTGCTGCTAACGACTCCATATTTCTTCAGAAATATAAGGAGGTCATACATCAGTCTTGTGTATAGCACCAACAAAGTCTTTATAACGTGTACTAGCTCGCCTGTCCCATACTTTATAAATAATCACGTCAAATTCAGAATCTCAAAAAAATTCTTTCTGAAAAAAAGGAAAAACATATGATAAGTACTTATAACCTACAATATTTATCTAATTAATGTATAAAAATTAATTAAAAATATTGTTTGTACCTCAAACTCTTGATAATAAAAATCCTTTGTCTCCTAAGAGATATTCTTCCATATATAACCCTCAAGATCAATCTTCTCCTTGAATTTGGGTGTTATGTTTCTTAAGCACGGTCCATACATAATCAACCTAATATAAAAACAAATTTATATCGTTTTTAAATTTAAATCTATAACCTAATTATGTACGTATGGTGTTTCATGTATTTTCGCTTACAGATTGTTGAAAATTGTGATGTAAGTTCTTCCATCAACTCCCTCAGCTTCAGGCTGGAGGCCGCCTCCTTCATCCGCATCATTTACCCCTGATATCTCTGTCGATATAGGGGTAGTGGATGGTGTTGTAGCAAGTACAGAAAGTGATGCCTCATCTGCAAGTGTAGTAGCTAGAGGTACAATATCTAATTCTATTGCAGCTGTAGAATGTGATGCTTCACTTGGAAAGTAACTGGCTCCAAATCATGGTCTAAACCTTCATCGCATCATATCCTGTTTTCTCTTTGGTGGCATATTTTAACCTGAAATTCATGTTTTATTGAATATTCTAGAAATATAACAATTTCAATTCAATATATAACAATATATTATTGATTCAATAATTAATTTATTGAATATATTATTCTATTACAAACACAAATTAATCTCTATTAGCACTAAATTGTAAATCAAAATCAAAATCATCATCATTTTCTTTTTCTGAAGAATCAGAATCAAATTCAGGCTCTCCTTTAGATCTCTCGCCCTCCTTATGCTCTCTAGATGAAATTTAAACATATTCATTATTTAGATCATTCAAAGGTTCATTCTCACCATATGTAACAGATGCATTTATTTCATAAACATCTTCTTGAAACACTTCACTTTCAATTCTCTGTTCTCCTGTTCCATATGATTCAAAAACACCTATAGGTTTAACTTTGCAAACGGCCAACTAATCCGACTTATCTCATCGTAAGTTAGGAAAAGGGATATGAGACACCTGAATCACTTGCATTGCCAACATGAAAGGTTCAAATTGTCGAAATCTTCTTCACTGGTTGATTTCAACTAGATTATATTGACTACACACTTTTGTATCAACATTAGGAGTTGGATCAAACCAGTCACACTTAAATATCACAGTCCACTTCATTGGCAATGCAAAGTACTCAACTTCAAGTATCTCAATAATTTTACCATATTAATCCATCAATTCTCCCTGTATGTAAACTCCACTATTTACTATTACCATGTTATGACCATGATATTCTATATGATATTTGTATCCATTAACGAAATATACATGATACAATTTAACAGTTCACGAAGGTCCTTTCGCAAGATCACATATGAACTTGTTCTTTATTGGATTTTCTAAGGCTTACATAAAGAAATTATCATATTATATAGTATAATGTCATTTGAACACTTTAATCTTATAATTCAATCATTTCAATAATTGTAAGTAAAAACTTACATATTTCTCAAATCATCGAGGAAAGTGTCTTCCAACTTCTTTATTGATATCATCCTGTGTTTTCTTAGGCATTAGCTCACGTAACCATTGCTTATATAATCTAAAAACATTATTATGTATTTCAGTTGTGAATAACACTAAATTTCAAAACCCAAATAATCAATTTCAACTTACTGCAAGAAATGTTGAACCTCTTGACAGTTTAATAAAATGTAACCATGGGTATCCTCTATTTATTCCTTTGCTAACATTCTTCTTCTTCAATGTCCATATGTTCGTCCAGGATATGTGATAATGGATAAGTTACTATTAGCATCACCCGTTCCTCCCCTATTGTCATTACGAGAAACTTTTTTTTCTCTTGTGTGAACATACGACTTAAAATAATGTGAACAAAATGTACTTGCTTCCTCCACTAAATAATCATTATCGAACCTTTAACCCTAACCTTGTTTTTGAAATTTTTCTTCAAGTGTTGTAAATACCTACATTAGCGAATAGGCTTATTACAATTCTATTATTAAAACATATTATTACTTCAATTTAAATATTTACCATAATTCCCTCTCAAACGGATAGATCCATCGATATTAAACTGGAGCAACAAGTTTAGCCTTGTGTACTAAATGTACAAGTAGATGCTCCATACAGTCAAAGAAGCTTGGAGGGAAAATCTCTTCCAATTTGCACAAAATTACTGGAATTTCCTTTTCTAGTTTTTCCATTTCAGGCAATTTTATTTCAAATGTTGTTAAACTTTTGAAAAACAAACTTAATTATGTTATAACTTCCCAAACCTTATTCGGTAACAACTCTCGAAATGCAATTGGAATTAGCCTTTGCATAAACATATGAAAATCATGACTTTTCATCCCAAACAATTTGTACTTTCACATATCCAGACACCTTACCAAGTTTGAAACATAACCATTGGAAAACTTTAGACTTTTCAACTATTCACACAAATTTTCCTTTTGTTTTTTGTCCAAAGTGTAACATGATTTTGGATATTTACCAGTGCGAAGATCTTCATCTAACTCATTCCTTCTACAAAAATGTTTTAAATCAGCTCTTGATTTTGTATTGTCATTTGTCTGCCTTTTAATGTTCATTATAGAATTGAACAAATTGTCAAAATATTTTTTCAACATGCATCACATCTAGATTATGACGTATCGATTTAGTTTTCCAATATGGTAAATCCCAAAAGATGCTTTAGTTTCTCCAACCAAAGTTTTATAATGCTTGTATTAACTTCATCAGGTTCAAATTCTGTAACTTTCAGCAACTCTAAATTCATCAATCTCCTGCAATATCTCTTCACTAGCTTTATAAGGGGAAGGAGGTGCTTTTACCATCATATTCTTAATGAGCTTTTGTTTATTGTGCCTAAATGGATGATTTGGAGGAAAAAATTTCCCGTGGTTGTCAAACCAACATGTTTTTCCTCCCGTTTGAAAGATAAAATGCATCAGAATCATTATCATAATAAGTACAAGCCAATTTCCCTTTTGTGCTCCATCCAGACAACATAACATATGCTGAAAAATCACTAATGGTTCACATCAAAGCTGATCTCAACATAAAATTTTGTTTTAAAGACACATTATATGTCTCCACACCATATTCCCAAAGATGTTGTAATTCAGATATCCACAGTTGTAAGAATATATAAATTTTATGCTTTGGATTTGTAAATCCTGGCACAATCACTGTCAAAAACATATATGCCTCATTCATACACATCTATGGAAGAAAATTGATAGTTATGATTTGCATCATATTTTAGGGTTTAATTTGTTATGGATTAAGTGTTAATTTGAGTGTTTAGTATGTGTTTAGGTTAGAATTATGATAGTTTATGTGTTTAAGTGTTTTTATTGGTTAGTATAAGTCTTTGAGCTTAAATGTTATGTTTTTGAGGTACCTTGATGTGTTTGTTAGTATTTCAGGGCTAACAAAAAAGAACAAAGAAGTTTCAGAGACTTTCAGGTCGAAACCACGACCTACGATTGTGCCACAAGGCTACGATCGTGACAGAAATATGTGAGCAAGGCCACGATCATGGCCTAAGGAACACGATTGTGACAGAAAGACTCTACCACAACCCAGGATTGTAGCATTTGGGCCACGATCGTGATAGAGAAGTTTGGTGTTGGCCATGCAGGGCCACGATCATGGCCTACGCAGGCAGATGCGCAAACAAGATAAAAATTCAAGTTTCGAAGGATTTTTAGGATCGTTTTAACCTCCAAAAAATCCTAAGGATGCCAAGGTATTTAAAGAACATGAAGAACAGAAGATGGGTGCTTTTTGCATCAGCTAAATCCTGAAACCCTATATAGCTTTATCGAGATATTGAGGAAGGAAACGAAGGAAGAGAGACATGGAGACGAAGTCTACGTAAAGTACTTCTCGAAACGGGAGGTTTCCCACTGTTGCTGCCTCCATCATTCCATTCTAAGTCTATTCTTGGTTTTATTTCATTCTTTATGAATGTATAGAATTTGAGATAGCCATAGATGATAGATTCGTTGAATGTTGAGGATTTGTCTAAACTTACCTTCGAGAATTTTGTCTTTGATATTAATGAAATTTGATTGTCGTGATTTTGTTGGACTATTTGTGATTTCAATTTCTACACTTCATAATTCGGTAACAAATTGAGAGGGTGAACTGAGTAAAAATCATTAAATTGCCCTAACGAGAGTTAGGTAGTTTAATAGATCAAGAATTAAATCAAATCGATAAGTTTATGTAACGAGAGATCTTACATAAGTTTTCAGTAGTTTATTGGAAAATTTAAGATCTAATTTAGGTTTTGGGATAAATTGTGAATTGATAGGTTGCAATTTCTCAAAATCTGATTAGGTTTAACGATTAGGGTTAATGATTATAACTCAAGAGAAAGTAATCAACCCTAAGACCATCTAAAACTGGTAATTCATCAATTTCATAATCAATTAGGTTTTCATTAAAGTCGGATAAAAATCTCCTTTCTCTTAATTGGTAGTTTTTAGGTTGTTTTGCGATCGAGTGTTGCAATTGTTATCTTGTTTATATTTCCAATTTTAATTATTGGAATTAATTGTGTGATTGAATAATTTCTTGTTTAGGTTTGTTTGTTTTGAATTATTGTGAATTGAGTTCGGCCTTAGATTTTAGGATTAGATTAACCTCCTCATAAGATCGATACCTTAGGTACTATGTGAACGACCCATGCTCTTGCAAAATATCAAGGTTTAAAAATATTAAAACTTTTTTATATCAAAACCTGCGATCAAAAATTATAAGGAGTATTTATGATTAGCCATGATGAATATTGTTAGCCAGATTGGCCAAAAGGTTGGAATCCATCCGTCGACAATCCCAACCTAACATTTCGACTTTCAGCTGCAAACTCATAATGGGTGTCATTGAAGTGTTTCCATGCCAGTGCATCCAATGGATGACTCATTATTCTATCTTCCTATTCATGATCATTATGTCATCTTATGTGAGATGCAGCAATATCAAAAGCATATAGTCTTTAAAGTCTTAGAGTTTGTAGGAAATAATATATTCACTTTTAGGGTACTAATTTCTGTTTCGTAGAACGCTTTCTAGGCTTGAAACTAGATTGACCATAAAATTTGCACTCTTGCAATTTCATATCATATCCCCAATACAACATACATCCCAATTTGCAACAATCAATTTTTTTAACAAGCAAATCAAGACCCATAGTAAGTTTCTTCATATTGTAAAAACTATTAACTATTGTATGATCAGGAGGCAATGATTCATTATACCATCCAAGAATTTTATCAAAACTATGATCCGAAATATATGCTTCAGACTTTATGTTCAATATTCAAGCAATTGAAGACAATTGAGTCATTATCTCACAATTTGGCCATAATTCTTAGCCAGCTAAGTGTAGTAAGTCAAAAATTTTATTTTGCATGTCGTTTTGGTTTTTCTTCAAGATTTACTAAATTTTCCTTAAAGGTATAACCAGCTGCATTATAAACCATTTGCATGTAAGGATTTTTAGTTGCACCCACACTACTTGTTCTAAATTCAATCCCCCCTTTAAACTCATCCACATTTACAGATAAGTTTACTTCTTTACCTCTTGAGGTGCTACAAATCAATGGCTCCCCATGTCATGTCCACTCAAAATAATTTAGAACAAACCCTTTTCTCAACTGGCCGTTCACTTTATCAATAGGAAGGAAACAAACATGTTTGCACTTTTTACATGGACGTCTGATCTTTGGGCCATCCATATATGTAGGTTGAGAATATGCATAATAAATAAAAGCTTCAACTCTTTCAACAAACTCAGGATTAGTGAAACCATCATGTTTTAATCATCTATACATTCAAGACCTAACAAAATTACTCATTTCTACAAAATTGTTAATTTAAAAAAAGTGATTTTATGGTTAGTATCTTTCATGTCCCCTAGGCTTACAAAACATTTAAACTTTACACAATATCCCCTAAGTATTAATCAATTGAATTAATCTCCTACAATTGATTGCAATAATATAGTATATGGCATTATTTACACCTATGAATCAAGAAAGTAAGTTCTCACTATGACTCTTAGGCTCGTGAAATTTTTTACCGATAAGCCTCATGGGAGTTGCATCACAGGTTTTTAGCCTATATACCATCCTATTGGTTTATTATGCAAAGAACTGTCACGTCTATCAAACCTATAAATTTCTTGTTTTAATACTAAGTTTGAATTAATCATATTGAAGTTGAAGTATTAATCAATTGAATTAATCACCTACAACTTGTGAATGGTACGTGGCACTATTTACACTTGTGAATCAAGAAAGCAAGTTCTTACTATGATTCATAGACTTGTGAAATTTTTTACCGATAAGCCTCATGGGAGTTGCATCACGAGTTTCTAGCCTATATACCATCCTAGTGGTTTATTATGCAAAGAACTGTCATGTCTATTATCAAACCTATTAATTTCTTGTCTTAATACTAAGTTTGAATTAATCACATTAAATTTTAAGTATTAATCAATTAAATTAATCACCTATAACTAATTTCAATACTATGGTACATGGCATTGTTTACACTCGTGAATCAAGCAAGCAAGTTCTTGTTGTAACTCCTAGGCTCGTGGAATTTTTCACCGATAAGCCTCATGAGAGCTGCATCATAGGTTTCTAGCCTATATACCATCCTAGGGATTTATTATACAAAGAATTGTCATGTCTATTAAACCTATGAATTTCTTGCGTTAATACTAAATTTAAATTAATTACACTAAAGTTGAAGTATTAATCGATTGAATTAATTACCTACAATTGATTTCAATACTATGGTACATGGCATTGTTTACACCTGTGAATCCAGAAAGCAAGTTCTCACTGTAACTCTTAGGCTCACAGAATTTTTCACCAATAAGCCTCATGGAAGTTACATCACGGGTTTCTAGCCTATATGCCATCCTAGGGGTTTGTTATGCTTCAAATCATCTATAAGATCTTAAACTCATTCCACATACAGTAAATACTTATGTAATCATACATCTACTCATCAATGATTCAAATATAACCCAAACATAAATACTTAGACTATTAAAGAAGAACATAAAAACTCATCAATGATTATAAGAATATTCTAAACATCAACACAAAATTAAGACCTTCTTTACATTCATAAAAAAACCCAAACACGTCTAATTAATGTATTATTAAAGCAACACCTATGGTAGACATTAGTTGGATAGCTTATCTCAATAGAAGGACAACTACAGACTACAAAGAAGAAGGATGAGTGATGCTCTTCAATAGAAAATAAGGTATGTGAAAAAATATTTCGTATTTAATATAATACACTTGTTCAATAGTTTTGTTATATTTTTAATATATTAAAGCAAGAAAATTAGAAAATAAGGCAATTTGAGTTTTGATATATAATGCAATACAGATAAAATCTATTATTTAAGCTAAAACATAAACATATGATGCTAATTAGTTAACTAGTGGGAATGAACCATTATTTGAAAAGGACTACAACTGACATAAAAATTTTCTTCATCTTTAAAAGTATGCAAGATAAACCAAAGACATCATGAACATCAATTTAAGAATTTCGAAGTTCAAATCCATCAAGCTCTTTTTTGTGCAAGGATGAAAGAGAAATAGAGTTGATTTCTCAAAGGGAAAAGGAAAACCAGGGGCCATTGCCTGCATTTCCTATGGGTTGATTCAAATACCAACTTTTTCTTTTTCTAATGTTATGAAGTGCCTTTCTTGCTTTTGCCCCCCATTTTCACATTTTTCACACTCGTCTCCCTCTTATCAATTCAAGTTGTATCCGCTAATCTTCTTTCATTAAAATATCTCTTCCCCCACATGTTTTGACAATTAAATTATAAAAAATCTAAATGTAATCTTGTGAGCTAATAGTCTAAGCTAACATAATTTTATCACTTAATATTTTCTTTTAAACTATACAACAAAATCACACTATATTTACCATTTTAAAAAATTGGAAATAAAGAGATTAATATATTAAAAGTGTAAAATCATATTACAACACCTGTGGGATAAGAGAGAACAACCAATTAACTCCTCTTCCATCACTAAGTATGCATATATATGGTCACACTAGATTTAAGTATAGTTTTTTATAGTTCTAGTACAATAACTCACATTTAACTTTTAATAAGATGACTATTAGCAATTATAATATATAATAAATGTAGTTATATGTCCAAATCTACCACATATGTAAGAATTTAAACATAAAGCTTTTGCAACCACCATTAATTATCATAGAACTTCCATTTTCCTTAGTCTATTAAATAGTTGAATTTTTTACTCACTTTCCAAACTTTTGGTTCATGATCATGCTTCATCCAAAAATGGACTGTTGAAGCACTTCAAAATTTTATGAGCAATTGTTTAAAAAATGATGTAAAAAATATCTTGTAAATCTTCAAAACCCAAGAAATAAAAAGAATATAATCTTCGTCAAGAAAGAAGGAAAAGAAATCCTAATGTAAACTTTAAACCATGCTTATTAATTAAATAATTCTATAAATATAATACTTGAATTATTTATAACCCAAACACAATGCCTTTAGTTATTTGAATACAACTACATAAGCAGAACACTCCCATCATTTAACATCAACATAACAGGCAATTCATCAAATACCTTACATGCATCAGAAATTTATCCCAACATCACAACCAAAATCACGTTTTATCCCTTCCATCACTAACATTTATACATTCAAATTGTTTTCGAATCACATAATACCCAAATAAACGAATAAAACTAAATAGTCATAAAAAAACATCTAACATCAGATGGCTAACATGGTTTATACAAAAAATCATAGAGAACAACTTACCTCTGCCGAAGGACACAATGATAGTGGCTAAAGAAGACAAACACCAACGAGCAGAAGATGAATCCATGATAGAGAAACAGGAGAGAGGAAAAATGAAGGAGAAAACACAAGGGAGAGGAAAAATGAAGAAGAAAAAGCAAGGGGTCTTTCGAGTGGGTTAAATACGTAGGAAAATGACATCATTTGGTGTTAAACCAAACGAAGTCGTTTTCATTTTATTTAAAATGTTGAAGAAAAAAGGAAACGATGATGTTTTCCTCTAAAATTTACCAACAAAATTTGTATTCCTCCAAGAATTCCAGCCTTCTTTATCGACGGGAATTTTCTATCGTCGCTAAATTTCGTAGAAAAATTTGTCGAGATAATTTTCCTCCATATTTACTAATGGATATTATTACCGTCGCTAAATGAAAATTTTCCCGACAATGTTACAGACAAAAAATCATTTTCCGTTGGTAACTTGCAACGATTTGGTTTTTGTCGGTAATTTTCTATCACTAATTACTAATTTTCTTTTTATGTAACATTCTCCATTACTCATTTAGTTGTAATTTTAATCAAATTGCTTGGTATTTATCTAATTGCATCAAATCATAAATCAATTTAATTTACTCTATAATCCTTCAAACTCTAATTCAATCAACAAAATCAACCTAATAAATAAATTCAATGTATATAACAAAGATGTTTAAACTTTTAAACATTTTCATAACCTTTAATGAAAGAAAAATCAAAATGCTAACTTCAAAATAACACAAGAATTTAGAGTCTTACAACTTACAGTTGCAATCCCAGCAAGTGATGTGGCCTCTCGGAAGAATCGATGACTGTATCTTTGAAAAGTCACCTAACCTTTTGATGTGAAAGTCAACACCTTGTTATCAATACTTCAAATTAGACAATTAGGTTACCATTACAAATGCTTAAGCATTACTCTTTATCTTTAACCTTTTTACTTAGTTTAAAGCCATTAAAGTGAATTTATTTAATTCTCACTTATTCACACTTATTGTCTCAATATGATGCCAAAATGCTTAAAAAGAGTTCACTTCTAACTTAGTTGTATATCAAAATTATACAAAAGTATCATAGAACAAATTAAGCATCTATTTTCAAAATTAATGAAACAAATTAAAATTAAATTAATTATTAATGCTCATGACTATTTGCCTAAACAAATCAAATCATAATAATAACGAAACTTGTAACAAATTACTTCAAATGATATTCTTTTGAAGTTAAAAATTTTCCTGTAATTGTTCCTTATTAAACTAATTATAATAAAACTAATAAGAATAAGTAATTAAGTCCCTCCCTCAAACTTGAGTTGTACATTTTTCTTAATATAAATGACATTCAAGAAAAACGAAAAATTAGAAAATAAGGGAAAGGAGGGAAATTTGGATAATTAGTATTCCCCTAATAATAAAAGGATCCATAGCTGCAATTTTAGAAGCACGATCTGGCAATGTGTATAACGATCCAATAATTAAAAAACATTAAGGAACACTTAAATCATGACTTTAAAATGATTTAACTTAAACCACATGCAAAAAACCAAATCATGTAAAAATATTAAAATTAATAGTAAATATTTCTAAAGCTACTAAATTGAAATAAAAATACCTAAACCTTTAGGTTGCCTCCTAAAAAGCGCATATTTTATGAACCTTATAATTGGGCACCTTACATAAGCTCTTTGCTATGGAAACTCCTCAAATAAATGCTTTGTTCTCTTTTTTTTAGTCTCTCAATCTCTTTACCATTTTTGCTTCTACTAATAGGCTCATTAGCTTTCCAATACGCCATATACTCTATCAAATTAGATATCTCCATCTCCTCTTCTTCTCCTTATATGATATAAGTCTCCAACATATTTTTTTCCTATTGTTTATTGCATACTATAAGAAACTACATTATCAATAACATTTATAATGCAACAAGTATCATTTTAAGTAATCATCTACATAGGGATATGTCAAGGCTTTAGATATCTTAAAAGCTATTTCATTATTCCCTATCCTTAGGATTAACTTTCCATTACGTAAATTTATTATAGTCTTAATAGTAGCTAGAAAAGGTCCTACTGAGATCAAAAGTACCTCTGTCTAAAACCAAAAAATCAATAAGGAAAATAAACTTATCTACCTTAACCAAAATATCTTCTATAATGCCTTTAAAAGGCTTAGTTGACCTATTTGCTAGCTAAATGTTCATCATAGTTGGTTTAGACTCATCTAAACCTAGCTTGTTAAAAATGTTACTAGGCATCAAGTTAATGCTATCTCTTAAGTCTGCTAATATCCTTTTAATTTTTGAACTTTTAATATTATAAAGAATGGTGAAACTCCTCATATCTTTGATTTTTATGGTAGATTGTTTTGCAAGAAGTTAACGCACTCTTCACTTAATGTCACCATTAACAATTCCTCAATTATCTTATTGCTAGAAAGGAGTTCCTTTAAGTACTTGACAGACTTTGGTATCTACAAAAGAGCTTCAACAAAAAGTAAGTCAGTATGTAATTAATTAAAAAATTCTAAAAAATTACCAAATTTATCTTTGCTTTTATTTATCTTAAGTCTGCTCAGGTACGGAAATCTTAATTGGTATTTTTTAAACACTTCCTTCTTTGGCTTCTCCTCTTCCTCTTTCTCTTTCTCTTCATCTCCCTTTTCTTTTATAACATCCTTTGTCTCTTCAACTTTGAGTTCCTTTCCACTCCTCAAAATTATTGCATTCATTTTCTCCCTCAGGTTTGGCTTTAAGCAAAGCACCTTGACTACCTTTCAAAGTCAAGCTTAAAATGTTGTCCAATTTGAATTTTTTGGTTATGGATGGAAGTTTTTTGATTTTGAAGTGAGCATTATATGCAATAATAAATTTTGTCATGAGCTCCTCAAAACTTGGTTTCCTTTCTTGCTACTGTTGATACTAACATCTAGGTAGATCTTAATTATTCTATAAAATTTTAGATGGTTTCCTTGCTATGAATTGTAAGAATTACTATAAGGATTATTTTTAAACCAGATCCCTACAAAAGCAAGTTGCTCAATTGGCTATCCCCTATTTTCAGGTGCTTGACATTTATGGTTAGAGTGTCCACCACCACAAATGTCACTTTTCATCACTTTTAATGGCGGAGATACTAAGCATCTATTATAAGCTTCTTGTTTAAACTTCCAACTTCACCTTTAATATGCTCACCACATCAACACTATGAATACCTCCTAATTTTTACTTTTACCTTATATTCTATCACTAGTAATTATTCATGGCCTAGGGAGGTTTAACGCTAGTAGTTCGACCAGAAGATTTATAGACCAACTACTTAGATGGATAACTTAAGCCACTATAAAATTTTTGCACTTGCAATCCTAAATCGAGTCTATAGTGTGGGCACTTTCTTAACAGGTCTTTCCATCTCTCACAAATCTCATTCAATGTCTCATTCTATAATTATTGAAAGTAGAAGATGTTGTTCCTAGGTTTTTTTGTTTATGTTAGAGGAAAGTGATTGGCTAAAAACTTCCCAATAAGCACATTGCAAGTAGTGATGGATCCAAGAGCCAAAGGTTTTAGCCACCATTCAGCTTTATATGTCAATATGAAAGGAAACAATCTCAACCAAATTGCATCCTCTAAACTCCACTAAGCTTGAATGTGTCACATATTTAAAAGAAATTACAAAATGAGCATTTAGATCCTCATCTAACAACTCATCAAATCACATAAGTCATTGAGCTATTCAAATCATATTAGACTTTATTTCAAAATTATTAGCCTCCACTCTTAGCCTAATATTACTCGATTATGTACCTATAGGTGAGGATCTAAGATAATCCCCTATATAGCATTATTCTTCTTATCATACTATTGTATCTAATAACTTTAACCTCATAACTTGTAGGTTTCCCTCCTTTAAACTCCAAAGTAAATTCTTTTTAAAATACTCAAAGGAAGTTTTGTCAAACCCCGTTTTCGGAGTCTAACTCCTACTTACTCTGATACCATAAACTGTCAGACCCCGTTTCCGGAGTCCGACTCATGACTTGCTTGCATGCTTTGTTACCATAAACTGTCACTTTCAAGCATGCAGAATATCTTACTACGTAAGTTATTTTCCTGAGATAACGCCTTGAT
>JAOQML010000006.1:13165932-13180672 GCA_027568935.1 Erythroxylum urbanii | reverse complement strand
TCCTTAATAGGATTAAGTTACATCACATTTAAAAGATTACCCTATCTAGGAATGATTATCCTTATCCGCAAAGATCTCCTCTATCTTCAGATGAACTTTCCAGATAATCTTTATCTTTTAAAGTTGATGTTCATTCACTGCAATCTTATCCGCCATGTCATCATGTGCCACATCATCCACAGTTGCCACATCACTGCTGATGTGTTCACCAAGGCCTATCCGCACATAGGTTCGTCAATGCACATCTATGGACAAGTCCATCTTCCATGATCTAGCTCACTTCATGGTGCAGTCTCATCACTCCATGACTAAGTACAAGTCACAAATCGAGTTAGTATAAAACCTCGCACATTTTACATACCTCCGATCTGCCTCATCGAAGTCAAGTGCCTTCACACACCCTCAGATCTCGTATGACTTAGTTCGCTAACTCGCAGGACTTCACCTTGTTCCCTCGTCAACATGCCTTCCTTATGCCAACCTGCATGCTAAGCATTGGCCAAGGCTCGCCAATACTCGCACGATCCCGTAGTCTGGACTTAGGGGCCTAACAGGGAGGACAACAAGGAAACACTTTAAGAAAATGGCCCTTTCCTAACCTAACATGCCAACATCACATTCATATGAGGTTCCTTACAAAGAGGGTCCTACCCAACGGAATCTTCTAATCTTCAGTTAATGCTCTATGGAATTTCTTAATGTATCCCCATGTTTTGACTTCCCACTCTACTCATTATTCTTTTGTTCAGAAATTTCGTGTGACATTATACATATGCACTTCATGTTCTTCTTATTTAATTCCTTTTGATGATTTGTTTATCAAGGCATTAGGGTGTTGTCGTTATAGGTTCTATCGGAGTGTTATTAGGATATTTCAGTGGTGATGAAGTAAAAGGCCTATTATAGGAAATTAAGATTCAGAAAGCTGCTGTAGCTATATATCATGTATTGCCAGCCTTGACATAATTCTTATGTATCTCTATCCTTTCTGCAATGTCTTGATGAGCCAAGTGTCGGATAAGGTTTATACGGAACTCACCTACTGCCTTTCACCTACTGTCTCAAACATCTGATTCTTGTTTTTTTCGTTGATATTTAGTTTCTAATAGTTAGACCAGACCGCAAGAAATTGTTTGACAATTACAAAATTAAATTATTGTTAAAATATAAGCCACACAGCTATAACCATAGATGAAGTCTTATGTGGAATACCATAATTTTATATATGCATTAGATGACAAGGTAATCGTGTTTGGAATTAACAGAGAAAATAAAACAATAAATGTAAAATAGTTTGATGTTAATTAATTGGAAATAGGGATCACCGTGTCAGCAATAAAGAATAATTATCAGTTACTATTTGTTAACTACTTTGGAATTATTATCAGCTATATATAAACCATATGTTAACAAAAATACATGATTGTAAAGTCGACGAGACTTCGAAGAGGAGAATTTGCAAAATAAAAACAACATTATGAGAAGTATAATATAAAATTTATTTTTAATTGCATCATAATTAAATATTCTATAAAAATTTATGATGCATTCTTCTTGAAATAAAGTACATGAAAATTTTTCTCTCTTTCTTTTACAGAATTTGAAGAAAAATGTTGAAAGTTATTATTTTAGAAGTGTTAACAATGTTTTCACATTTTTTTTGATAAAATATAATGAATTTGGCCATTAAAGGCTATCAAGAGTTTTACAAGCTACAATTCCTATCCTTATATTAATAGACTGAAATCTCTTTTTAATCAAAACTTTTAAGAAGCATCAATTTATTTTATAAATTTCTTTATTAAATTTGATTCTAACATATGAGATTTACGTGGTATATTACTAAGACTCCATGCAACTCTTACTATTCATACCATGAATTTATTTATACATACAATTTCTCAGTCCTTATATATGAAATCTAAAATTGAATAAAAATGCTAATTTTAATTCAACATAACACGTAATTATGAATAAGTCATAAGGAAACATAGGTCTTTTATTAAATTAAAGAATTAATTCAGAAAATTACTTTTAGGATTCATTCATCTAAATCTATCCTAATTTGATTTAGAAAACAAATATCAACTAAGAAAGAATCCAAAATAAAAGAACTCATTCTTATGGATCTTGAAATCTTGAATTTCTATAATTGAATCTTGATGCAAATTTCTTTCTTTCATTTTGAAGTTGCTCCTTTCTATCTCAGGATGCTCTACTTTAGCTCTCTAATGATTCTCTTTATTAGAGTCTTTTATCTTTTTATATTAGAAAACACTAGATTTTTCATATTATACCAATGCGGTTCCGATACAAATTTATTTTAGACTTGTGTTGCTCTTCTCACTTTTTCTCATTGAACTTCAATAAAATCACTAATAACACAGATCTCTATATGAATCATGTTGTGTTCGTGTTACTTAACAATGAACATTAGCTAGACATATATTTACATATTTGTTTTTGGGATTTGTGTTATAAGTCCTTCCTCTAAAATTATGCAAAATGCTCCAAATGGACTCTAATTTTCTTGATTTCATTCATTCTTTATTGAGGAGTTAAAATAAGGTATGAGAAGAAAGTATAATCCAAATTGAATACCAAATCCTATAAAAACCATAAATAGCAAAGCACTCTTTAAAACCATGCTAAAAATATAGTATAATTAATATTTATCAATGTCCTCTATAAAGGAATGTAACATCCCATGTTCAGGGCTAGACCCCAAAATAGTGAATTGAGAGTACAGTGAGCAATTATAATTATATTTCATGCTCATATATCATTCTATATTCACACATATGTGAATATTTATTTTTGATACATTAAAATAATTGTACATGCATTCATTAACATTTTATGGGTATAATTGAGTTATAATGTGATTAAAATGTGAATTGTGATTTTTATGTGTTGATAATTGACTTGGAGATTATTATTATTATTATTTCGAAATTTTGGTGAATTTTAGGAAATTTATGAAAATTTGGGATATTTTTAGTCTAGGAAAAATAAGAGACAAATAGACTAATAGCATTGTGACGTAGTACAAATAAGTGACAAATGGCCTACATGCATTGGTGACATGTGGTAGTGAAATAGCAATCCACGTAGATCATGTTTTGGTTAGGGAGAGAATACTGAAGTTGTTGTTCTTTATTGAAACATTCAACAATGAAAACTCTCTTCCATGTTCTTCATCACTGAATAACTTGTTGACTAGGTTGCATGTGATTTTGAAAAGTTGGAGTGAAAACAAGTAAGTTGTGCTTTCATTTTCATGGTTATAATAATGATAAATGACAAAGAGATAGTGTTTTCATGCATGCGTAAGTGACTACAGGTTCTGTTTTGGTTTGTTGTTACTGTTAATGAAAACAAAATTTGCAGTAGAGAGAGAGGAGGAAGAAGGTGATGGTTTAGATGAATGGTTTTGGTACTTGTAATTAATCTTATATTTTGAGTTATTTTTTAGTAAGGTGAGTTGGAATAGGAGTGGAAATGTAGAGAATATAAGTTAGAAATGGTGTGGAAGAAGGTGAAAAAAATGCATCTGAAGAATGTAAGATAGAAAAAAATGAAAACATGCAGAGGGTATGGAATTTGCGTGAACAGTAATATGCATTTTTGGAAGATTATATTGAATCTTGGATTTTTTATTTGTTTGAGTTGTGATGAGCTGAAATGGAAGTAAAAGAGTTGGTTTAAGTGTCATATGTGTTAATTGAATAAGATAGAAGTGAGAAAATATGGGGAAAAAATGGAAGAAGATGAAGACTGCATTTTCGAGAGAAAAAAGAAAGACAATAGAAGAAGATGAAGACTATGTTTTTGAGAGAAAAGAGAGGAGTTACACCCGGTTTTTTCCAAAATCGAACTGTGATGCTTCTTTTAGCCACAACTTTGTCATCTGATATCTAAATGACTTGGAACTTAAACCAATAGACTCCTAAGACATTGCTCTTTCTCGCCATAAAAATTTAGAGCCATCTAAATTGGTTTGAAAAAGATTGATTGGATGAAAGTGAGGAAATATGCTGTAATGTTATGAACTGGAGAATTTTCATTAAACATGCTTCGGTATTTTGATTATAACTTAATCTATAGAGCTCCAAATGAGATGATTCTTAATTCAAAATAAACTATAAACATTTGGCGACAAATATTAAGATGAAATTCAATTTAAATTTTGTCCTTAAGGGACTTGAAAGTGAGTCTCGGCTTAAACTGTAGCACTACCAGTGACATAAATCATGTCCTATAGTTATTGAATAAACTGTATTGATGTAGGCTGAATCAGACAAAGATGTCTTCATAAAAGTTGTAGCGTATTCTCTTAGCTTTAAATTGGTATAAAGTTTGTACTTTTTAGATATTGGAATTGAGGGATATGGGTTGTAAACCTTGACTATATGATCATGCTCTAGCCAAACTTCCAAATGTACACAGTCTGTTCTATTTTTAAGCATAACTTATAGAATAATAAACCAAATTGTATGATCTTGGTATCATTAGAAACTTAAGACATAGAGGAACAATTGTCTAGAAGAAAGCGTTACAAAAATACATCATTTTCTTGATCTTTTTGCTTATCCAAAGTTGACATAAATGAGGTGC
This sequence comes from Erythroxylum urbanii, assembly GCA_027568935.1. NCBI lineage: Eukaryota > Viridiplantae > Streptophyta > Magnoliopsida > Malpighiales > Erythroxylaceae > Erythroxylum > Erythroxylum urbanii. The sequence goes on along the minus strand of JAOQML010000006.1, from coordinate 13,176,055 downwards.
TTTTAGCAAAAGCTAAAATAGTGATTTAGTGTGTGAATTTTGGCACAATTGGATTAAAATTGATATGTACATCAATTTGTTACCGAAATATACTTGAGAATTTGTCATTAAACATGTATGATACATGATGCCTTTCGATATATATGTGTTTATTTAGTTATATAAGTAGTACAATAATGTGAAATTATGTTAATGTGCATAAGAAAGGAAGTAGTGCGACCACATCCTGATATTGCAGGAACATCAAGGCAATAGGCTTAAGGGAGCAATCGTAAGTAACCTAAGATTGTCTCACTTTAATTTGGTCTGATGGTACTGAATTGAATTTGAAATATGATGAATTGTACTGATTGTGTATTGAATTTCCAGATAATAATTGTCCGAGGCATTCGATGCATGTAAACATCATTGGAAGTGCTTCTTGTATGTGAATGAGAATGACTAATTGAATTTGATATATACTGATTGTGTTTTGGATTCTGGACATAAATTGTTGGCGTTTGATGCATGTAAATCTTATTGGAAGTGCTACTTGTATGTGAATGAGACTACCTAAATGCTTCTCAACTGAAAGTGACTGAATGTTATGATTGACTGTATTGGCTAAAATAATGTGCATGAATAAAATGATTGATTGTATTAAATGAATTGTGGCATGCATATCATTTCAATACATGTAATATAAAGGCAGTTGTGACTGAATACAAGGTATTAAATATAATTTGATATATAGCATGCATACATATAGCATACATACATATAATTTGAATTTTGTAAAGCTGTAAGAATGTTAGATGATTGAATACAAGGTATTAAACCAATGATTGTGTTTTATTCAAGTGTTAGGAAGTAATCGTTTGGTTCAATTGTTTGACTAAAATACAATTTGTTGGTGATAGATCTTGACGCTAATCAAGTTGATATAAACTGTGTGACAATATGTTTATGATTGATTATGTGTTATAACATGAGTGAACCACTAAGGATGGTTAATCTATTGAGTTCACAAAGCTCACCAAAATTACACGTTGACAATTTCAGGTTCGAGAGTGAGATGACCTAGCTTCTAAAACTCCATAGAAGCATATTTTGTGCAACTTGAACGATCTGATATGGCTCAAAGGTCGGTCAGCTAGGTATTGAAGATATAGTTTGTTAATAACTTTTGTGCATTCCTCATGATTGTAGCATACTGTGTAAACTGAGCTGTTTATGCTCATAAGATAATGTTGTATACATATGGATGATGTTGAAGTTAAAGCTATAATGTACATTATGGTTATGACATAAAATGAGGAAATTTTTGATTTTAGCAAATGTGTGATTTGTGATTTTAATAACAATGCCATGTGATAAAGTGAAAGTGAGATAAGTAAGACGTCATTTTTATCAGGCATGTGCACGTATGACCGAAGGGTGCACGTGCATGTGTCTGATGGGAGTGGGGTGTTACAAGGAATCATACATCTTTTCATAATTCAATGACTTATAAGTTTTACACTCAAAGACATAACGATAGACCTAGAGTCAACATTCCCTATTAAGTGTAAACAATGTTCTTTAGAAACTTGTTGATTGCATTAATCTTTCAAAAGTCAATCTTAAGTTTATACAAACATTATGATTTCTTTCTCTTTCTCTTCCCTTAGGTTGTGAGATCTTCATTCAATTTTATTATTATTTTATATCTATTGATTACTTGTCCATACAAATCTTTATATTCCCACAACAACTTTTTTGGTAATTTTTCAAAAAAAATTGTTTGTTACTAATAGGGAACTCAAGAACTAATATAAGTTCAATTTAAAATGAAACAAAAAAGGGGAAAGGAGAAGAATAACAAAGCTTTAAGAATTTTTATCTGAGCCATATTATGTTCCATGTGGGTGTATAAGTCCCCTTATTCCCCTTAAATATTTCACCATTTTATATCTATAGACTAACGTCACTAGTCCAAAAAATGGAATCACCTAGGGTCTAGGCCCTTTTAAAGTTATGTACTTGCCTATAGGGGATGATTGGTAGTCAATAAGATTAATTGCAGTGCCTTATCTATAACATTTGTTCTGAATGCTTTTTGCTAATTAAAAGGGATAACCTTTTGACAAACGTAAATGTCCCTCTTTCTTTTCTTTTTTTAAATATGAATAAGTAATCTTATTAATTCAAGCAAAGCTTTAGAACTTCACAATGAAAAGGATATCATTTCTAATTTACCCAGACAATGTATAAAGGCTTCAGCACAGCTACAAAAACATACATCTAGAATGTGACTACAAATTCCATGAAGTTTTCATTTCTTAACTAATTTTGGATTGTGTATCATTAGAAATTAGGATTTCCTTATCTAGTTAATAGTTTTATCTTGTAGGATGTGCTTTTCTAGCCATATTCCTCTATGCATTCTATTATTCCTCTCCCTCCAAATTGAGTAAATAGTACAAATGAATGAAATTTTGAAGATAATCCCACACTAATTAAGAGTGTTGATAGTTCTAATAGCCTACTAAATAATGTTTCTCCAACCTGAAAAGGGACAACAGACTTACACTATATGCTATAACCGATTCAATATTCCTTGGGAAAAGCGACATTTAAAGCAAAGGTGTTGTAGGTTTTTTGGAATATTGTTACACAATAAGCATATAAGGTTATAGCTCCCAAACTATTTGCTCTTTATCTTCAGCTTATTTTTGATAGCTAAGTAGTTGATAACTGAAGATTTAGAAGAGAGAGTTTTAGTCAAGATAAGATCCTACGAGAGAATTTTAGGAATGTAGGGTCTGAAAATCTTATATGATGAGGAGTTACTGAATTTTAGAGAGTTGTTTCTCATCAATTGAACTTTGTCTTCTTCAAAAGTGTCTAGGTTATGAGGTAGGATATTCACCAAGACACTTGATCCTCTAAAATTACATGTTCCATCCTGAATAATGCTACTAACTTTAGCTTTTAAGGGGATTCTTATAGTCAAGTGTAACAATTCGTTTCTATAAATTAAATGCCTTAAATTTTCTAGTTATCCAACTATAACGAAGTTCTATTCCTGTTACAATTTGATGCTTAATCTAAGGGTAAATTTGGTTCCTCATCTTAAGCATCTGCCTGAAACTCCATGAATTTTCCCTATTATATTCCAACTACTATACTCTTGAGTCCTTAAGGTAGTACTCATTTATCCACTTAGATTATAAAGTTTCCCTACCATTACTTAGCCTCCAAATTCTCTTTGCAAGAAGCACTTTTTACATAATCACCAAAGTTACAAAGCCAAGTCCACCTTCATATTTAGAGTGACTTAGTTGTTCTTACTTGACCTTTATCTTCTTTTAAGTTGCCTACCTTTCCTAACCATAGAAATTGCTTAATACACCTCTCTATAATGATCCTTTTAGGTAGCACTAGATGACCCCGTTGTGTGTCAACATTCATGAGAACTGAAGAGATCAATTGAAGTTTGCTAACCATAAATAGGCATCTATTTTGCTAGGTGTTTATTTTGGACTTGTAGCTTTCTAGGAAGGGAACACAATCAACATATTTTGACTTGTTAATAGTGATAGGTATTTCTAGGTATGGAATAAACTGACTAGGGAAGTTAAATACTTAGAGGCAGCTAATAATGAATTCCCATCAAATGGTGTCAAAAGCCTTGAGAAAATCAATCTTAAGTGCACAACTCTTAATAGGTATTTTAGATGCATAGTCCTTCATTAATTCTTACACTAGGAGTATATTATCACCAATAAATCTATTAGGGATAAATTCTCCTTAAGATTGATTTATTATGGACTTCAGTAAGCATTTGAATATGTTAGCTACAATTTTAAAAATCATCTTATGCAATGTTGTAGTAGGAAATAAGGCGATAATCCTACACAAAGGAAAGATCTTGATTCTTAGGCACTAAGCATATTTATTTTCTATTAAATTGCCTAAATAACTTAAAGGATGAAAATAATTCTTGAACAACCTCCACCATTGAATCCCATTGACATTCCATGTATATTGAAAGAAGTGAGCACTAAGATCATCAAGACCATATACTTTAGATAGATTAAGGCTAAATAAGACTTGCTTGATCTCCTGAGCTATGATAGGACTAACCAAATACTCCATCTATTGATTGTTTTTATCTTTTATTGCCTAAACAATGTCCCTATTGATATTATCACCTTCCATTGAGGTACCCATCAATTCTTTGAAGTATCTCAATACAATATATGATTAACACCTCTTTCCCCCCTCTCATCTATTAATATGGAAATTTGTATTATATAATAATTTGGTATTGGAATCTCCTTTCTTTAACCAATTTACTCTTACCTTCTATTTGAGAATGGAGTTATGCTTACTTATAGCTTAATTACATTTCTTCATAATTGAGGCTTCAGGGTTTCTTCGATCAGATCATGAGAGCAGTTATAACAATCCCATTATGCCTTCCTCAACTTTTCCCTAGCTTGCTCTAGGTTTAAAGCATGATCTAATTTAGCTTGTTTAGTAAACTCCTTAATTCTATGTTTAACTTTATGAAGTTTCCTTGCAAGCTATTAAGACTTATAACCTCCTACCCATACTCCTTACTACTTCCTCAAAACCCTTTTTAGTTGTAAGGCAACTAAAAAATGTAAAAGGAGCCTGGAAAGTCTATAATTAACTAGTCCTTGGATTTCCATTTAGGAGTGATCAAAGCATAATGGTTCTCCAAACTGAGAAAATTAGCTAGAGATGTGTGCAAGCCACTGTTGATTTATCATAAGCCTGTCTAGCTTTTTCTTGATAAGGTATACTCTTTGTTGTTTATTATTCTAAGGATAAAAGTTTCCCACATTTCTCATGTCTATCATATCTATACATCGTGTCACTTTAGCTAGCTCTTTCTTTATAGCCTTGATTTTTAAAAATCATGTACCATAACTAAGGCCCCTCAATAATATCACCCAATTCCTTAATATCCTCCCATAATATAGACCTTTGAAATTCATAGTTTGTAGCATATAAAATAGACAGATCAAAACAAAAGGGAGTAACCAGAAGGTTCTATTCAAGATGGATTATCAGATGTTAGGGTAGTCTAGATTGTCACTTTTCTGAGTTGGAGGTGATGATAATCCTACCATTATAGTGTTGTGAGTGAATTCTCCTTTCATCTCCCAAAAAATAAAGACTAAATTTTGGTTGGGGTTTCTACTATTACAAAAAGCTTATTCTCCCTAATAATATTCCTCACAATTTGTTTTTTAAAAGGGTCAATTAAACCTCTTGTGATCTATATTAATATACTCATATTATGGTCATGTAAGAGCTTGAGATCCTCTCAATCTTTTCTTTCCCTTCCTCCTTTATGATCTTCATTTAGACGTTATAATAACCTCCGTTTCATCACTAGATTTCCCCTTAATAATATCTGGCTCATCTTCAATGCTAGGGTCATTATTCATCTGAATATTTTCATTCTCCAAAGCATCCTCCTCCTGAGAGATTGTATTCATGTTTGAAGGTTCTGGTATAAGGGCTTCTGTTTCTTACATATGTGTTCTAATCTAGAATTATTCTGAGGTCTGTCTTATCCTGAGGTATGTCACTAACTGTCCCTACTCCATTTCAAGAATTAAGATTAGATACTAGAGTTATTTCTTCATACCCCATTAATTTAGTATAACTGTAGCAAAGGATCACCTTGCATGCTTCAAAATTCTATTGAAGTTTTTGGATATCCATGGGTAAAAGAGTTAGATTTCATCTTTGGTAAGTTCCCCATTATCTCCTAGTTTTATCACATGTATCAACTCAGGTAGTTTACTATCTTTTTATATCTCCATACATATTTTAATATAACATATCCTATCCATACATGCAATTTTGGAATCCATGCTGATACACTTACTCACTAAACTACTAGGGATCTTAGTCCTTTGATTGTCTATATCTAAAATGGGACATTATGTAAATTTATCCATACCAGGATGACATTGATGTTACCCTATACATTTTAGTACCTTGCCTCCATTTCTGAAGGAGCATAGGGTACCCTTTAATATGCTAGGGGCCTTGTTCCAAGATCTTACTGCAAAACTATCATCGAAAATCTTGAATATGAATGTATACTCATTGATTAACAATGTCTTGTACAAATCTTTTTTTACTTCATTTATCTATAGCCCATGTTTGTACCTCTAGGAAGGAAGAACTTTTGTTCCAAAAGTAGCCTACTAAAACAGGAGACCAGACCATTGCACCAATAGTTAATAACATTACTAGAGCAGTTAAGAGTCCAACTACCATAACTCTTTGGTAGTGAGTGAGTTTTAAAATAAAAGGATTAGCTACCTTATTTTTCCAAGAGCTAGTAGTAGGAGTTTTGGGGTGAGTTGCTTCACTTCTAGTACCTTAAACCAAATTATAAACTACTTTCATATGGGATGTACTAAATCTATGTACATCTATATCTTCTCTACTTAAGCCAACTTTAACATTCATAGATTCAAAAGAGTTCACTTTAATCATAAGGGAAGGAGGTTTGTTCTATACAACTTTATGACCCTCTTCTAAGGTCACCTTCATTAGGAGAGAGCGAACTTCTCCTGTTAAGAGACTATTTTTAGGTTGTAACTTACAAAAAATGGAAAGTAGTTAGGGGCAGTTTCGTAATCCCTTAGATAGAAGTTAAAGGAAAAGAGTAAGGGAACAATGCCTTTGTTTTGGTAAATTACATCATTTTTCTGTACTTTGGCAAGGATGACATCTCTTCCCCTCTGTATCTTCTTTGCAGAGCTAGTACATTTATTATTGCCCTTTTTTAATTTATTTATTAATCTAAGCAAATTCATTTATCCATTATATAAGATAAGTTAAAGAGTTAAAGACCGAAATGAAAATACGAATAAATAATGATAAAATATATGCTTTCTTTATTTTAGATACAAATTCTAGCATATTTCCTCATTTAACATTGTATCTTTAAGCTGGAGGCAAGGGAAGCTCTTATTAAGAAGGATCCTTAATTAATCCTATAACACTATATGGCTCTTATATCTATTACTGAAATAGGAATTAATGACCTGCTACATAACATGAAGCTCCATCTATTGCCATCCTTCAAGATTAGAAACATAAGCTTCTTTTTCCACTCATACATATCCTTTAGAGAGATAAAGTGCCACATTTTTCACTTGACGTTTAGGTTATACCAATAAAATATTTGTCATAGGTCTACCTTGATGTATGTATAAAATTTTAAAGAAGGTTTAACATCTCAAAGATGGTAGGGCATCATAAAATATACATTAATGTCCCAAAGTACATATGCAATTGGATTAGGTAAAGGCTTGAGTCATCAATTATATTATAGATCACATCATATCAAGGAAACTATATACCATTCTTGAAATTGTCAAAATATGCATTAATCTTGTTAAGACTGGGAAACCATACATGCTTTGTTTGATAAGATCGACACACCTAAAAGTGTGATGAAATATTAAAATTTGAAAGCATCTTATTAAAGTGTGCAGACTTAGCATATCTCTTAACCACAAACATATCAACATTCTTTGGAATTGACTCTAAGTTAAAGACTAATTATGTTGCTCTTCCAATATATAAGTTTTTCATTTTTTTTTGAAAAAATTATCCCTCTCTTCACCCTAAAATTTGGCAATATAAGTTTTTCATTTTTTTTGAAAAAATTACCCCTCTCTTCACCCTAAAATTTGGTAATATATAAAGACCTTGGCGAAGTAGCATTCTCAATTCTTGAGTTGTTACTATAAGAATTAGAAACAGGTACATACCTTGGTAGATTATATGACGCAACGTAAAAAGGGATAATGTTGTAGGTTATAGGTTGATCTCAGGTAAGGAGTAAATTGACCTTATTCTTAGTATGATTTTGAGAGTATTTTGTTTATTTTTGGATGATTTTTGTATGATTTATTGGTCAATGTATCTTATATTTTATTTACAAGCCATATTTTAACTCCCTAACAAAGAAGAAATGGATTAAGACAAGTTAGAACTAAGTTTCAAAAGATTTGTACTAATTTTAAAGGAATATAGGTCCAATAAAGACCTATTTTCTTAGAACATGGGACCAACAATGAGTCGTACTCCACCTTAATGCATTCTATTTTTGAAAAATTGGTTAATGATTTAGTTTTAACTATAAGTAGCATAGTGTAGTTGTAGTTAGTACTAGCAAGTACAGGTTGATCCCATGAAGAAAAGAATTATCAATACTTAACATTTTTTTATTATCTAGTCTAATAAATTATTGCGATGATGATTAATCAAATGAAAATTAAAATAAATTAACTAAAATAAATGAACTCAATTGATAAATGAAAGGGAGATTAAACTAAGAAACAATCAATAGAAACATTGTTACCTGAAATTTGAATCCCATAGCACTTCTAATGCAATCATGATTTTATTCTTTAATTTATTTTAAAGTTTATTAGATTGTGGAAATTCCTAAATTATGATAATATCTTTCTCAAAAATGCTAACACCTAGCCCTAAGTTGATTAATTGAAATCTTTTTATAATTAAAACACCTAGAATTACATTAATCAATTTATAAATTTTACTATTAGGTTTGACATTAGTTTGGAGGATTTATGTGGACCTATCTTTAGGTTTATATACAACTCCTTTCAATTATGCTAGGTCTCTTCATACATTGGATTTTTAAATCTAAAATATATGAAATTACACAACAATTATTGTACCAATGATAGCTTCTTCGTATTTAGCTCAAAGTTTTAAAATTAATTGAAGTTGCTATACCACAAATATACGACTCATATAAAATAGTATAGTAAGGTACTATTCACTCAAGGATTGGTTAGTCACCTTGTAATTCAAATTGAATTTTGTTTGAGTAAACCAAATAATGTGAGATTGAAGTTGCAAAAATTCACAATATCAAGGCTTGCAAACACACTTCAATTTGTTACAAAAGTAAGAACAAAATTTTTACTTAAAGAATCAAATTATAAAGTTTAGGGTGATTCTCTCCATAATATGTAATCCTTCACTTTGGTAATGTAATCATGCTTAGTCCTAGGCATTCTAATGTATGGCCCTTTCTCTTTCAATACTCGAACCAATTAAGCCCGAAATAATGATTAAAGTTCGGCATGTGATCTCTCGACCTACACACTTTGCTTAACCGCTAAGTGGATATGAAGTAACGTATTAGACAACCATCAAGGCATCCAAACTGATTTCCTAACTCCATTTCTCAATGTAAGCAAGGCATATAAAGTCCATACATCATAAGCATTAAAGTAAACCATATATTAGACCAAAGTGAGTTCTTCTATAGTTATGATAAGAAAAACCCTAAAATCTACTTAGAAATCCATTATAATCATCAACAACATCCTCAAGTCCATACATCTTCTCCATACAATAACTAAACAAAAGCAAATGAGAAAAGAGAGAATAGAAGGTTTATGAGTTGAAGAACAAAGCTAGAACTTGGAGTGGTAGCTTTAAGATCTCTTGAAATCACTTGATTCTCCTTGAAAATCCTCACAAAAATGTGTTTATCTTCCTCGTTTTTTTATGCTACATGACCTACTTCTCTTTCTAGAGTTTAAAATGGGGTTTTTATATGCCTTTGGGTGCTTAAACTGACTTAGGATGGATGTGAAGCAAGCTGGAAAATTCCAACTTCTACCTAGGAAATTCTAGCTTAGGTTTTTCAATTATTCTTGCATCTTTCAAACTTGATTTTTATTCCTCCTATAGATATTTTGTAATTTCCACACAAATCTTTTATTTTTGGCTTGGTTTTATAAGATTTTGTAGTGCTTTTAATTCTTCACATTTTTGGGTGTATTTGGGGTATTTTGTTGTGTTCTTTGTTTATTTTGTAGGTATAAACTTATTTATGGCACAAAGAATCAAACAAACTATTTAACGCTCACAACTGAAGTGAAAAGCACAAGTGTTGGGGAGATGTGAGCATGATAGGGTTACAGACTTTGAAGCTCCTTTTTCAATTTATTCATAAGACGAAGGTATCCAATTGCAAATGTAACATCCCCTCACTTATGGGAAAGGGCAATTTGGTCTTTTTGAATGGGGTAGAATAATTGAAAGTGTCTTTATC